>SZWC01010095.1:56277-72104 GCA_023375785.1 Penium margaritaceum
CCCCCCCCCCCCCCCCCCCCCCTCAACCCCCTCATCCATTCCACCCACACAACTCTAGCTCAACTCATACAACATAGTTAACTGGTTTCCACCTCCTTATAAGCTTCCTAATACACAACTTCCCTATATACACACTTCTTCTAATGTACAAATGTCCTTCGATTAACTCTACCTTTGTACTTAAGCTCATTGGCGCACTAGCCAAAGTCGATGTTGATCATGGGACTCCAAACATCTGGTAAGGCCAGGAGGAGGATCATGGCTTTTGGCTGCACAAACCATTAGATTTACATTTGACGCCTAGAGAGTCAATCTGCTGCAGGATCTCAATGATGTTGTTACCTTGTTTGGCTTGGAGGGTGAAGAGCCGTTTGAATACAACAACCTGTTTTTCCAGGTTTCTCAATTGTCAGATGAGGCTTTTTTTTGGCCCATAATTCCACAACATCTATGCATCCTTGGATAAGTATGCACTTCCGTGGACACAGAAACAACACCAAAAAACGAGTTCCTTCTTGTTGCGCTTCTTGTGCTATCCACTTCCTTTGGTATCGCAATGTCCGGAGGAGCGGTCTCTTTATCCTTGACCCGCTTTAGCAATACCTTGTCATTGAGGAAGACTTAAGAACTTCACCAACATAAGGAGAAGCCCGGCCCATCAAACTTGGTGACGGTGTAAGAGCTCTCGTTCTTGGTAGTTGTCATTATGTACTGTGTGACAACGGGAGAGTATTAGGGAGCTACGGTCCTTCTAGGGCTGTCAGCCAATAACCATTTGTTGTATCTAGTAGGTTTGGATGCACCCTCAAAGATGCCTAGCCTTCACTGTTGCACAATTTTGCTACATGGAGATGACCAATGGACACAATGGTGAAGATTGTGGAGTCCAAGGATCACAGACTCAGAGTGGGAAGCATGAGTCACAAACCAGTTGCACTCAACATAAGTATTTTTTTTTTTGTTGACATAGTTAGATTACATTAGATTCTTTCAGCTTGTAGTAAGAGCTCTCCAACGCATCCAAGCATGCCAAAACTAGAGAAGTAGAGCCTCTGCTACGGCCGTGGAAGCAACC
Source organism: Penium margaritaceum (assembly GCA_023375785.1). Taxonomy (NCBI): domain Eukaryota; kingdom Viridiplantae; phylum Streptophyta; class Zygnematophyceae; order Desmidiales; family Peniaceae; genus Penium; species Penium margaritaceum. Next base: position 57,353 of record SZWC01010095.1, read on the forward strand.
CATGGTGGAGCCCTCCACCATGCCACGTTGGGAAGCTTCAACGGTGACTCGCCAATGCACCCATCCTGTCCCTCAAACGTGGGGGACCCTCGCCCTGGTTAAGGAGATCTCCCATGTCCCTTGATTTATGGCCCACGTACCTTTCCACCAGCTGACCACCCAAATTTTTTACTGGGGCTAGCTTCCTGAATGCTCACCCAGATCAAGCTATTCAAAGTTCAATCTTGAACACATAATTCCAAGAAATCCAAACCTTCAATCAGATCAGATGTTCTACCACTTCTTTGTGGACAAGCCAGGGAATCCAATCCAAGGCAGTCATGGCAAGGGGCACACGTATCCAACAAACATGTGCAACAGAAAGAGCAAGAGCATGTGAGGGAGAAAGAGGCACTGTGGATCAAATCTCATGCTTTCCATTCAGAGAAAAATGAGAGTAGGGAGAATTACACAAAGGAAGTGATACGGCTCACGTGGTGAGGAGTGATGGAATGGAGAATTCCCCTTGGCAACATATCGTGTGAGAAGGTACATTGCAAGGAACACAACGTAATGAACGGTTCTAGGAAAGGTGGAGAGATGGAAAAGAAACGCTTTAAGTTACAGATATTGGTGAACATAATTATTGAGAGGGGGGAATACCTACTCCTCCCCTTGGATACAGATGTGTGTGCATGTGCACAACGTATCAACAAAGTTGGAGAAAGAAAGCAACAAAGCACCTAATAGCCCAGAAACAGAAATCAGAATGGTCCATGAGATGTTACGAGCTCTCCGGTTTTCTACATGTAAATCTCAAAGATACAATAGATGCACAAGGAAGAGGCCCACACAGTCAAGCTATGAAAAAAAAAATGCAGGAACAAGAAAATGGCCCTGGGAGTTGGCAACCAAGGAACCTCTTGTCAACACCATATGGCTGGGAAGGTGAAGCTTAAATCTTCAATGTAGCTGTTGTCCAGTGTGGAGTACTGCATGTGGGTGGAGGTAGGTCTAGAGGTCACCGGGAATGATGGAACAACAATAAAGAGCACCCTAGTTTCCCATCAAACATAAGGTGGAGCTCACTGCCACCTGTGGGGTCGAGCCAGACCTCACAGACTGAACCTTGAGGGGCTGCCAGATTTTTCCGTCTGCATGATCCCAAGAACCGGAAGCTTTTTATACCCACAATAAGTCTGAATTAGACACAGAAATATACCAAATCATCCATAAGTGCTCGTGGCCATGCATGGAAGTCATCAACATGTGTCACGTTTTTGGCACTTAATGTCACTGTAAAGTTTCAAGGGCACCATTCAGATTTATGGTGGCTTTACGCACTTAGGGACACAAACTGTCCCTCGGATTATGTATGCCTAATGGTGTTCAATTCATGCACTAGATTTCTCGTGAAATCCTCTAGTGCAATCGCACCAAGAAAGCACATTGAAATTGAAATTTTCCGTTGCATAATAGTGCATGTACAGGATACTTAGGAGTGCATGGACATTGCATACAATATCCACAAAAGAGTTACAGGTTTGTTGTTCTATGTAGGACAAAATCATGATCAGATTATTCTCGTATGGAGAATGAGCACAGTGCCCCCATACTACCCATGAGCTTTGGACCCCCCTCAGCCCCCATAGGGACGGAGGTCCAACATTCCACATACAAGGGCATCGTGGACCGATTGCATGATTTGCTTGTTTTTGAATGGGGAACAAGCACACTGGTCTCATACACTATCTCCACGCACTATACTCTTTCACATAGGGGTAGAGTTTCAACGTTCCATACAAAATGAAATCGCATACTGAATATGTGATCTGTGTACTTTTGTATGAGAAACGAGCGTAATGCCCTCATGCACTATCCTACTCCCATGCACTGACTCTCCAAACAAGGGTGGGAGTCTAACTTTTTTTTGTAAGATGTAATTATACACTAAGTGGGTGATGCTTGTTGTTTTGCATGGAAAACGAGCGCATTGGTCTCATGCACTACCCCCACGCACTGGATCCCTCATAGGGGTAGGGCTCTAATGTTCCATATGAATCAAAATCATGCACTAATCATGTTATCCGCAAATTCTTTGTATGGGGAACAAGTGCACTCCCATCATACACTACCCTTACAGAGTAGAACTCCCCATACGGGTGCGAGTCCAAATTTCCATGAAATAAATCATGCACTAAGTGCATGACCAACATTTTTTTGTATGGAGAGCGAGCACACTGCCCTCATACACTATTCTCACTCGCTTTAATCCCCCTCTAAAAAGCACGGTGGTACAACGGCCCATGAGATGAAATCACACACTCAATATCCTGATCATGCATTTATGATCAGTTCATCTTCCTCCATCTGGTCAATCTCGTCATCCTCATCATCTGTGTTGCATCCTTCCTCCTCCCCTGCCAAATTGGCTCTCACCTCGGCCACCTCTGAGTCATCTCCATCTGCTGCGTCTGCAATCATTGGATCCCAGACCCAATCTTCCTCCTCTTCTGGCTCAACTTTGTCGTCTACATCACTGTCGCTGCCACCATCCTCCTCCTCCATGACCTGCTTGATTTCATTTTTCAGCTTCTCGGCCCTTTTCTAGCCTTACATTCTTGTCAAGCGCACCTTGACACGCACCAGCAGCTCCAGGGTTTCAACCTTCAATCTGTTGCGTCATGCGTTTTGGATCAGCTCGTGTTTGCTAAACATACGCTCGTTGTCAAAACTGCTGCACGGCTGCGCCAAGAGCCTCATGGCAAAGGCTCCCAGTGTTGGGAGGCCTGTCATGTGGCGGGTATGCCACTTGTATGCTGGCAGCTCACCAGCCATAACCTGCTGCACAGCTTCATTGGTCCCATGCCTTTGAAGGGTCCTCCTCGGGAGTCACCCTTCCATTCTCGAACCCCTCCAACTCAGCGCGCAACATATCCTGCTCGCGGCTGTCTGGCATGATCATGTTCACGACTGTGTTCCAAGCCTCAATCATCTTCTCATTACCATCAAATAATTGGCCGAAATGCTGCGGGTGGCAACCACTTTCGCAGAAATGGGCCATGACATCTGGTTAGACCAACGCATGCTCAGGCGCTCAAGGAGAACTTCACCCACTAGGGATTGTACACAGCAAGGCGGCTGGCCCGAGACACAACAAGCCTTTTCAAAGACTTAAATGTGTCCAGCAAAGTCTCAAACACAATGCCAGCAGTGCCACCTGCAGCATCAGCCTTTTGCAGAGCCAGGACAATGGGAAACATCAGCTTCACCATGGCCGTCACCTGCACCCAAAACACTCCCATCCTCACCAGCCGCCACACCTCCTTTTTCTTGGCCTTCCATCCCACATCCTTGTCCACAATTCCAAACTCCAACCACTTCGAGGAGTTGACCATGTTCACCAGTGTTTTCAGCAGATGCTCCAACATGTTATGCACGGATGCCAAACAAGTAGCAACAGCTGGCAGAAGCACCTTTCCTACCTTGGTTATCAGCCAGGATCTCAAGAAGTCCTTGTTCCTGAAGAATGAAAAAATTCTCTCAGCATTGGCAATCAAAGCCGCTCCCCACTTCGTCTTAGCCACATCCTTCAAAACCAGGTCCAGGGAATGTGCAACACGATGGGCACAGAACACAAATGGATACTTGTTTTTCAGATCCAAGTAGGCCTTTTGTTGGCGGAGGCGTTATCTGTGATGACCATCACCACCTTCTCAGCAACTACTTCAGCAATGGCACCGTTGATGATGGCTGCTACATGGTTGGCATCACAGAAGAAACCACTGGCATCTCTTGCAAAAAGGTGAGCCACACCCTTGGCGTTCACTGCCATGGCCGAGTAAATCAGCCTGATTTGAATGTCAAACCACTCTTCCACTCCTATGCTCACCCCAAAAATGTCCGATCCGCTGCAAAGAGGGGTTTCCAACTCCTCGAGCTCAACATCCAGCGTCGGAAGGATGACGTTAGAGACANACCACCTTCTCAGCACCTACTTCAGCAATGGCACCGTTGATGATGGCTGCTACATGGTTGGAATCACGGAAGAAACCACTGGCATCTCTTGCAAAAAGGTGAGCCACACCCTTGGCGTTCACTGCCATGGCCGAGTAAATCAGCCTGATTTGAATGTCAAACCACTGTTCCACTCCTATGCTCACCCCAAAAATGTCCGATCCGCTGCAAAGAGGGGTTTCCAACTCCTCGAGCTCAACACCCAGCGTCGGAAGGATGACGTTAGAGACAATTTCTCTGCTGGGCAGCCTGAAGGCCGGGGTTGTGTGCCGTGCATCTTCCACCAGCTCGAAGATGGTAGGATCTCGGCAGATCATAAATTTCAAAGAATTTTTTGCCATGATCTGCACAATTTTCTTCTGACACTGAGCGTTGGCAGCGTTGGTGATGTGCTNGGGCATCGTGGTTTGGCATGCCATGTTTAGAGCGGAAGCTGACACAGGAGTGGAACCGCATAGTGAGTTGGGAATGGTGGCGGGTATTCTGCCGACAGGGTTGTTAACCGCATCTGTTGGGCAGCGGCTTTCACCAAATCCACCCACACCCACAGCTGCTCTTGCCTCCTGTCTCTTCCGCTCTCGGAGCAGGGCTTGCCAGTCTACAGGTTGGTCCTTCGTTGCCCATGCTTCTCTTTGGCCATTGTAAAGTTTCTCGTTGTATAGAACAAAGGCGTCTGGAGGGCTAGCCAGAGGCGGGAGGTCGAGCATGGCCTGGGCAGTAGCAGGAGGGTACATGCACTTCACGATGTTGTGCACCGCTGCTCCAACATGAACGCGCATGCAGTCTGAACCTCCTCCCTTCATGACGTCGCATGCTCCACACTGAAATCCGGGGTAGCTGTCTTCGTAGGTACGGGTCAGAAGAACTTGCTGAGCGCTCGGATGAGGAAGTCTCTTGAGAGGACAGGGAGCTTAGGTGATGCAGCCACTTATGCACACGTGGGGTGCGTACCCCTCCCAGCCATGGCGGCCAAGTGGGACGGAGTAAAGTTTTGTTGGTCATCTACATGGAAAGGATATGCCAGAATGTGTGCTCCTCGGAAGGTCTGACGGTGGATGCGCCATGTGCGGGTTTGTCAAAATTCTACTCGGGTTGTGAAACTGCTCCTCAAACCCTTGCCACATGTCACAAACATCATCCTTCCATGATGTGCACAAAGGCTTCTGATTGGTTTGTTCAACTTCGCAAAACAAGCACACCAGGCTCACACACAATGTACACGCACCACCCACGCTTCATGCACGCATGGCCCTACCATATCTCCCATGTAGGACCAATGCTTGGCTGATAGCCAAGATTTCCTATCACAAATCGCATGAAATGCATTTCACCAATGAATAGACAGTGCAAGGTTAACCATCCAGCATGGAAAGCGCATCGTATGTTGATTTTTCAGTAGCAACAGCGGGATTTGAGCCCACCCCAAAAAAGAAAAGAGAAAATGGCCGGTTGCAACGTTCTCGAGTCCCGTGTGACACAAGGGCTGAACACTTATCCAAATTAAAAAAGAGGGGGACAAGTCAAGTCGACGTCCAAGTCGACTTGGATCAACTTTGCGACTCTGAATTGACCCCCTCAGGTCAGAAGTCGAAGGCAACGTGGCCCCACAGGGGTGGGGGTACAACATTCTATAAACGCCAAAATCATGCACTTAGTGCAAGATCAGTGTACTTCACACTCACAAGCGTAGTTCCCTCATATACTAAAACCACTCATTGGACCCTCCCATGGGGCCGGGGATCCAACATTCAATGTACCCTTGAATGAGGTTGGCTTTCACATCTTGCAGGTACCTCTCATGTGAGCCAATCAAAGTGCCATGAAGATTTCAGAGAACCCTGTACACCATCCGCGTACAAAGCAAATTTGTGTAGGGCATCACTACTTGAGTGAGGCACTACGCATAGGGAGCATCTCTATTCACGACGTCCGCTCTGAAGACCAACAAGCAGATTTTTTGACCAAGGCACTTGCAGCACCACCCTTCCATTCTCATCCAAAGGCTGCAGTCTTAAGATGGAATGGAGCACAAAAAGTACGGTGAAAAGGGTAATGTTGAGAATAGATGGGATATGCCCCTTGCTTTGTTTGAACTGTTTCATTCCTTGCATATTACTGCAAACTTGATCTGACTTTGAATCCCCTTTTGAGGATGTATTAATGTTTTCTTAATTGTGTGCAGGCTTCCCCATGAGCGGCTCGCTCATGGGGGTGACAGGGTGTGGTCCTTAAGGCGCACCTCTGCTTAGGTGACTCTAGCCTCATTTTTTGTTTCTCCTATGCTGTTGCAAAGCTAGGCAGGCAGACTATCCTTGCCTCTCTGGCACTTGTGTTGTATTGTGGCAGCACCTGTGTGGGTGGATTTGTGTTTGTAAGTGTGTGAGTTCACATCTGCACCTCATGACTGTGACTGTCACTCAAGTCCACTGAAGAGCATAGGTATTGAACCGTCCACATTAACAATCAACATTGGTAGTTTTTTGGCGAATTGACAGATTCCAATTGATTGGCGAATTCCAAGTGGTAAAAAAACTATTATCTTAAAGGTTTTGTATATTTTTCACTCACTAGGGTTTTGTGTTCTAACCAATGAAAACATCAAGTATTTTCTCCTTCACTTTGTCTGTTTTCCATCGCAAAAAAATCAAATACAATAGGGTCAGCAAAGAACATTGTTTGTGCAAATGTTTGTAAGGGATGCACAAAGCATATGCAAAATAAGAATGTGGAGAACGGGACCTACATTTACATTTTTTCTTGTCAAACTTCAAACCTCAAAACGAGTACGCTTGCAATCTCTTTAAGTCGGTCTCCGATGAAATACTACAATGATTTGCTCTCTCATACACAAGATTATTTCTTGGAATGCAGCAATTCTGGAACAACGCTTTCACACACTGAGTGCATGATAAGTGCACTTTTGCACTCGTTTTGAGTGCACTAGCCATGTGCACTACCCCCGTAAACTCGGGCTTTCTCTAGACCACCATGTGAGGATACAAGCAAAGAAGCTCTCAAGTTAATGCCTGCCATGACAATGAAGTTAGCAGTGGTTGGCGAGTAGACAGGCGTCACGTTCAATGCAAAAAGTTTCTGGGAATGACCAACCAGCCTGTGAAAATGGACAGACAAGATAGCAGAAGCATGAAATGATGGTTTTCATGTGTATTGAGTTTTCATTACTGAGCTACCTCAAAAAGAACATGTGGACATATCCACTTCCTTTTTTCTTTTTAGCTACAAGAGGCTAAGAAATCATTTTGGAAAACAAATTCACGCTTCTAACCGTTTTAATACCAGTTTCATCAAGTTGTTTTGTTCTATATCATGTAAACAAGTCAAGCCCTTGTATGTTGGCCTAAAATGTGCACACATGTTTCAAATGGGTACAAAGTAACATAGTAATAGGTACATGTTTCAAGAAACAAAGAGGTAGAATTATACCTCAGTAAGCTCCTTCCTAAAAAAAAAAGAAGTCATATTTCAAATAGAAACAAAAAAGGTTTCATTGGACACATTAGACAAAATCAGCACACTGGGTGTGCTCTTAGTGTACTTTTCTATGGTGCGTGAGCACACATGCCACATACACTAGCCCCACACCCTGGTATCCTTTCTAAGAAGAGAAATCTCTACTACATAAGACAAAAACATCAAGGTGTGCTTGGACACATTAGAGTAATGAGCATACTTAGTGTGCTCTTAGTATAGTTTTGTACGGTAACTGAGTGCACTAGCCACATAAACTCAACCCACGCAACAGGGCCTTTCCAAAGACAAGGATCATTTGGCCAAATTAGCACAAAGAAAAGGTGGGATTGGACACATGATACAAATCAGTGTATTGAATGCACTCTTAGTGTACTTTTGTATGGTGAGTGAGAGCACCCAACACATACACTAGCCCCATACACTTTGGTCCTTCCTAAGAAGGGACTTTTCCTACCACACAAAATGAATCTATCAATGTGTGCATGGACATATGAAACACATGAGCACATTGAATGCACTCTAAGTGTACTTTTTTATGGTGACTGAGCACACTGGCCACATACACTAGCCCCACGCACTAAGGCCCTCGCTAAGAAAGGGATCATTTGTCCATGTAAGGCAAAACGCAAGGTGGGCTTGGACACACATGAATGTATTAGCGCACTGAGTGCGCTTTTAGTGTATTTTTGCATGGTGAGAGAGTGTTATGCCGATGGGGATACACGAGTCCCAAAACCTACGAGCAGCCTGTATTTTGGTTTGTCACTCCTGGCCCACTTCTTGACTTAGTCGCGGCTAATTTTTTCCGCGCTCTGAGGGAATTCCTCAGAATACCCCGGAGTCCTTGCTCGTTGATGACCATTTTTTTGGTTACTTCCAGAACTCACCGGAAACCACTCACGATGATTCCCGATGTTTCGAGACTACAAATGACAATCTCTCAAGCAACTTTGACAAACCTCGCGAACCTCAAATTCGATCACGAAGCCCCCCGTTGAACCAACGAGGGACTTCTCGAGTCAGCAAAACAGAGCACGGCGTCGCGTCGCGCAAACCGCTGAATCACCAAACAGCTTGACCAAGCCTCATTCTGTCGTTTTCTCCACTTGTATATAAACTGTCGAGTTTTGACACTGAAAACAACAAAGTATACTTTTTGCTTCTCAAAAATACCCAACTGACCCCAATCTTCTGAAAAGTGACAAGCTCCGTTTCCAACTGTGAACCGCTTCACTTCCGCCAGCGTAACACTTGGTATCAGAGCGCATCGCCCTGGGCAGAGCACAATACAAACTTCTACATCAACTCGCGAACCACACGTGTCTTCCAGCACATCTCCACCGACGAGAAGTTTGCAGACCTCACGACGAAGTCGGCGCACGGAGCGAGCGTACCCAGTGACAGCACCGGTAACCGGCAAAGACACCAGCGATGGCGGAAGGCACCTCGCGAAGGACCTTCAGCCTCATGGAGGGGGATGAACGGATGACGGCCGGCACTTTGACTTGCACAACCTATTCAAATTCAGGCATGCCTGACATGCCAATCCCGCCTGCACCACCAACCAATACAACTCCATCGATGACACGAGACAAGATCGTGGAGCTGACTAGCCGGCTGGCGCAAATGGAAGCGTTTCAACGAACGCTTGTCCAGAAACTGCAACAATACGCGGCCAAAATCCGTGACTCAAAGGCGCGAGAAGCGGTACTCGTCGAACGACTCCACATCGGTGGATCCTCAATTCTTCCAGGTCTTCTTGAGCCGTTCGATCTGGCAAATCACAAGGGACCGACGGTCAGGATCTTCCTGACGAGTTTGGAGGTATACTTCACCGCTGCTGGGGTTCACTCCAACGAACAGAAGATGAACTTCGCAGCCTTGCTTCTGCGAGGCACGGATTTAACTTGGTGGGTTGATCTCATGGCCATCCAACGGTAGCATGCAGTCGTAGGCGCTCATTCAACCGCTACCACATCGTCGACATCAGACGTAGTATCTCTCGAGCAGGTTCACCCGACCTGGAAACAATCAATAGCACCTCCATCGAACTGGCGTGAGTTCACCCAGGCACTCATTGCTTGCTTTGGCAAGCTGAACGAGAAAACATAGGTTTGCTACCAGCTGCAATGGCTGAAGCAGATTTCCAGTGTGGTAGAGGAAACGCAATGTTTTCGCGAGATCATCACCGACAACAACCTTGCAAAGGATGAACTTTGTTTTCACTACAACAACGACCTCAAGCAATGCATTCGCAGAGCACTCACGATTTATGACATCACCAACAATTTGCCGCAGATCATTGCAGCCGCTGAACACATCGACTCTGCCGATTTCAACTCAAAGCTCAACAAATCCCACGGCTGGCGTCCGAGGTATCAACCGCAATAGAACAACGGACATCGGTAACAATGTTTGGAGAAGTTGAATCCGATGGAAGTCGGTGCCGTCGAGCAAAAAGGAGATCAAAGGACCTGCTATTGCTGCAAAAAGGTTGGACCCATCGCGGGGAGTTTTTGCAGACGAAACCAGAGGGCGGGGAAGCAGTAGAAAAAGCAAAAAGAAGGGGAGGAGTTGGGAAACGGAAAAGGGCAGGAGTAGACGGCAAAACTCCTGCCCCTGCCAAAAAACCTGCGCTGAACGATCGTCCACCTGAATTGCTATGATTGCCTAATACGTGGGATCCTGAGATCCAAAAATTTTACGAGGGATACGAGGACGACCAACCTATGATACTGCTGAGAGTGCAACCGAGGACTTGCAAAAGTCGCAAAACTCTACCGGCGTTACTTGATGGAGGTGCATCTCACAGTTTTGTATCTCATCAACTGGTGAAAAATCTGGGTTTAAAGCACGAACCTGGAGCTTTCAAAGGAAGAAACGTCAACGGATGACTTTGCATCCGCCGACTAAAGCAGCCATTACGACTGCAGATCAGGGACATGCAGGATGTAACCGTCTGGAGATCTTTCCCAATGACGGACTATAAGGTGATTTTCAGGCGAGATTTCCTGTACCAGCAGATTCCACAAGTCAACTGGAGCAGCGGCGCTGTTTACATCAAATGGGACGGGCAACAAATCTTCCTGCCACTCGTGCAACAGCCAAAATCTAGTCAATGAGCAACAAACGACAACGGGACAACCAAAAACGACAGGAAAATTGCAGTAGTGAGCGCACGCGAGCAACAACCATCAGATACGCCGATCTTGCTCGACGTGGAAAAAGATGCCTGAGGAGAGGAGCCTTGGCATGGTTGGTCCATGTTGATTTGAGCAGCACAAGCAACGAATCAATCGCCGCAGCTGACGCATCAGCCTCATCAGCCTCATCAGCATCAAAGTTTACAAAACGTACCAGAGGAGTTTGCTCCGCTTCGGAAAAAAATCGAAGGGGTCTTTCCCAGCAAACTACTGAGGAAACTCCCCCCCAAACGAGACATCGACAACCAAATTGAGCTCAAACCCGGCAGCAGACAAACCGTCAAGGGGACCTACTGGATAAGTGATCACGAACTCACAGAGCTCAAGCGACAATTGGATGACATGTTGACTCAAGGGTTCATCCGACCGTCCGTCTCTCTGTACGCTGCACCAGTACTCTATGTAGAAAAGAAAACTGGCAAAAGGCAGATGTGCATGTATTACCGGGTGTTGACATCACGATAAAGAACGGCTACCCTCTACCTTGGGTGGATAAGATTTTTGACCAACTACGTGAAGCAAGAACATTCAGCGTAACAGAGCGACTACCCAAATTCGCATCGCCGAAGAGGATGTTGCCAAAACTGCCTTTCAAACACATTAAGACCCCTTTGAGTTCACGGTTATGTTTTTTGGACTCCCAAATGTCCCCGCAATGTTCATGGCAGCAATGAACAACAATTTTTTCCCATACCTCAACAATTTTGTCGTGGTGTACCTTGACGACATGGTCATGTATAGCCAAACCCCGGAGGAACATCAACGACATCTCTAGCAGGTGCTCGAGGTCCTCCAGCGGGAGAAATTCTATGGGAAGCTCACAAAGTGTGACTTCGGTCAGCGATCAATCGAGTTTCTTGGCCACATCCTCGGCGGTGGACAAACATCCATGGATCCAAAAAAGGTATACGCGGTGGCAGAATGGCCAACTCCAAAAAAAGTACGCGACGTGTAAATTTTTCTGGGATTTACAACTGTTATCGGAGGTTTGTGAAGGATTATGCTCGAGCTTTTGCTCCTCTTTTCCGACCTCACCCGCAAAAATTGCAAGTGGAGTTGGGCAGATAGAAAACAAGAAGCTTTTACGTCTTTACGTAAAGCTCTGACCTCGGCACCAACCCTTCGATTAGCAGATCCAACTGCTGATTATATCATGGCCATGGATGCCTCCAACCGAGCAATCGGGACCATCCTTCTGCAAACCCACAAAGGAAGTGAACATCCTGTCGCATTTATTTCGCAGAAGCTTCACGCAGCAGAGCTCAACTACGCTGTCTACGAGAAGGAGATGCTCGCGTTTATTCACGCCTCCAAAACTTGGCGCTGCTATTTGGAGTATCACAAATGTGTGGTTCCAACAGACCACCATGCCCTCAAGTACCTGAAAACACAGCAAAACCTCAGCAGAAGACAAACTCGATGGATGGAGTTCCTTGAGTCCAAATTCGACTACAAAATTGAGTATTGGCCCGGGGAGACAAATCCAGCGGACGCGTTGAGCCGCCGGCCCGATCTCACAAAGGTCAACGCACTATGGATTTAAGCAGACCAATACGTGGAAAAGTTATTCACACATGGCTACGAGGACCACGGAGCTTACACCACAATGAGTTTCCACTTTGCAGGCTCCTATTGGCGCTGAAAGCAGAAAAATGAAGTCGTCGTCTCTGAATCCGAGGAGCTACGACGCATGCTTCTTGAAGAGAGCCACGACACCGACCGAGGAGGTCACTTCAGAGCTGAAAAGACTTTGAAAAAACTTGCCAAGTTCTATTGGCGGGACAAGATGGGGGTTGACGTCGCAAAATTCTACAAAATTTGCGACCTAAGCCAGAGACACAAAAGCAGGCGCACCAAACCCCTTAGTTTGCTACAACCACTACCGATACCTTAAAGACCGTGGAACGACATCTCCATGGATTTTGTGACTGGTTTTCCTGTCACACCGGAGGGGTTCAACGCCATATTTGTCGTTGTTGAAAAGTTTTTCAAGATGGCACACTTCATCCTGACCAATACGGATGTAACCGCCAAAGGGGCAGCACGACTGCTCCTTCATCAAATCATACGATTACATGGGTTCCCGCATTCTATCACAAGTGATAAAGATGCGCGGTTCACCAGCAAGTTTTGGCAAGATCTGATGCAGCGGTATGGAAGATGACTCCAACTTCCAATGGCGTTTCATCCACAAACCGATGGACAAACCGAGCAAACCAACCAAACGCTCAAACAACTCCTTTGAACCTTGTGCAAACCTCACGGCACTGACTGGGTAATCAAGCTGCTGGTCGTCGAGTTTGCATACAATTCAGTAGCATCTGTCGCAACGGGGAAAACACCATTCGAGATGGTTCATGGAGCAGAGCCAACCACCCCAATCAATCTACAGACCAAGAGCAACATCCTCACCGTCAACACTCATTGGCAAGAATCTTCTGCAATCTGGGAAGAAACTCGTCAAACCCTTGCAAAAACGCAAGCAGCTATGAAGCAGCAGGCCGATAAACATAGACAAACCAAGGAGTTTAAGACGGGTGACAGAGTCCTGGTCAGTCCACAACAGTCAAAGTCCGCAACTCCGCAACAGTCAAAGTCCCTGGATCAAGCAACCCAAAACTCAAACCTCGGTGGTTGGGATCTTTCGATGTTTTGGAGATGCACACTCCAGTTGTCGCAAAACTCCGACTACCCGACAACATGCAGATTCACCCGGTCTTCTACATTAGCAAACTTTGGCATTACGTTGATCCAGCAAAAGATTTTCCAGGACGCGTGGCACTTGCCCCGCCACCCATGATAGCAGACGGCGATCACGAGTATGAAGTTGAGGAAACCCTCGGTCACCGCCGACGAGGAGGCAAAGATCAATACTTGGTCCAGTGGAAGAACCATGATGCGGCTCATAACAGATGGATGCCGTACAGTCACCTCTCAGACGTCAATTTTCTCATCGAAAGCTACTGAGCCCGACTCCGGCCACGTGATGGTAACGTGCCGGGATGTCGCGGCTAGAGGGGGCGGAAGTGTCATGCCGATGGGCATACATTGGCATGACCCCCCCCTCTAGCCACGACGTCCCGGCGCGCCATCACCACGTGGCTGGAGTCGTGCTTTGTAGCCGTCCATGAGGGAATCGACGTTCGAGAGTTGGCTATACGGCATCCACCTGTCGTGTGCCACATCGTAGTTTTTCCATTTGACTAGATTCTGGTCTTTTCCTCCTCGCTGACGGTGATCGAGGATTTCCTCAACCTCGTATTCATGGTCACCATCTGCGATCATGGGTGGCGGTGCGGGTGCCACACGTCCAGGAAAATTTTTGGCTGGATCTGCATAGTGCCCTAATTTGTTGATGTGGAAGACTGGGTGAATCTGCATGTTGTCGGGTAGTCGGAGTCTAGCGACGACTGGAGTTCGCATCTCCAAGATGTTGAAGGGCCCCAACCATCGTGGTTTGAGCTTCGGGTTGCTTGATCCGTCGAGTTTGATCGTCACGGAGTTAAGCAAAACCCTGTCTCCAGTTTTGAATTCCTTGGTTTGCCGATGCTTATCGGCCTGCCGTTTCATGGCCGCTTGAGTTTTTGCGAAGGTTTGACGAGTCTCCTCCCAGATTGCAGAAAAATCTCGTCGATGCATGTCCACGGCAGGGATGTCACTTTCAGTCTGTAAATCAATCGGGGTGGTTGGCTCTGCCCCGTAGACCACCTCAAGCGGTGTTTTGCCTGTTGCGACAGATATTGCTGAGTTGTATGCAAACTCGGCAATCGGCAGTTTGGCTTCCCAATCAGTGTCCTGGGGTTCGCTAAAGGTTCGAAGGAGTTGTTCGAGTAATTGGTTGGTCCGCTCGGTTTGTCCATCGGTTTGCGGATGGAACGCCGTTGAAAGTTGGAGTGGACTGCCATACCACTGCATCAAATCTAGCCAGAACTGGCTGGTGAACCGTGCATCTCGATCGCTCGTGAATGATCGTGGTATCCCATGCAGTCGGATGACCTGGTCAAGAAACAGTTGCGCTGCTCCTTCGGCAGCTACATCCGTAGTGGTAGGGATGAAGTGTG
>SZWC01010095.1:72230-102358 GCA_023375785.1 Penium margaritaceum
GAGTAATTGGTTGGTCCGCTCGGTTTGTCCATCGGTTTGCGGATGGAACGCCGTTGAAAGTTGGAGTGGACTGCCATACCACTGCATCAAATCTAGCCAGAACTGGCTGGTGAACCGTGCATCTCGATCGCTCGTGAATGATCGTGGTATCCCATGCAGTCGGATGACCTGGTCAAGAAACAGTTGCGCTGCTCCTTCGGCAGCTACATCCGTAGTGGTAGGGATGAAGTGTGTCATCTTTGAGAACCTGTTGACGAGGACGATTATGGCGTCGAACCCCTCTGGTGTCATGGGAAAACCTGTCACGAAATCCATTGAAGTGTCGGTCCACGATTTCTCTGGTATCCGTAGTGGTTGAAGTAAACCGAGAGGTTTGGTTCGTCGACTCTTGTCTCTTTGGCATATGTCGTAGCTTTTGCAAAAGTTTGCGACGTCAACCCCCATTTTGTCCCACCAATAGTACTTGGCGAGTTTCTTCAGGGTCTTGTTGGCTCCAAAGTGGCCTCCTTGGTGGTTGTCGTGGCATTCTTCGAGAAGCATGCGTCATAGCTCCTCAACTTTGGGGACGAAAACCTGATTTTTCTTCTTTCTGCGCCTATTGGAGCCTGCGAAGTGGAACTTCGACGTGTCGTAGGCCACGTGATCTTCTTATCCACGTGCAAATAGCTTCACTATGTAGTGATCAGCTTGACTCTGTAGTGTGTTGACCTCTACGAGATTGGGCCCGCGGCTCAGCGCATCCACTTGATTTGTCTTTTCGAGCCGATACTCGATTTTGTAGCCGAAGTTGGACTCAATGTACTCCATCCAACGAGTTTGTCTTTGGCTGATGTTCGACTGCATTTTGAGGTACTTAAGGGCATGGTGGTCAGTTTCACCACACATTTGCGACATTCCAGATAGCAGCGCCAAGTTTTGAAGGCGTGAATAAGTGCGCGCATCTCCTTCTCGTGGACGACGTAGTTGAGTTCTGCGTTGTGAAGCTTCCGCAACATGTACGTGATGGGATGTTCTCCTCTGCCATTGCCCTGTAGAAGGAAGGCCCCGATCGCTCGATCAGAGGCATCTGTGGCCATGGTGTAGTCGGCCGTTGGGTCTGCTAATCGAAGGGTCGGCGCAGAGGTCAGAGCTTTACGTAAAGACGCAAAAGCTTCTTTTTTGCTGTCTCCCCAATTCCACTTGCAATTCTTGCGGGTGAGGTCAAAAAGAGGCGCTGACACTCGCACATAATCCTTCACAAACCTTCAATAACAGATGCAAAATCCGAGGAAAACCTGTATGTCACATACTTTTGTTGGAGTTGGCCATTCGGCCACCGTGGATATCTTTTTTGGATCCATGGATATCCGTCCGCTGCCAATGATGTGGCCAAGAAACTCGATTGATCGTTGGCCGAAGTCGCACTTTGAGCGTTTCCTATAGAACTTCTCTCTTTGGAGGGTCTGGAGGACATGCTCAAGGTGCCAACGATGATCCTCTGGCGTTCGGCTGTAGACAAGGACGTCGTCCAGGTATACCACGACAAAATCGTTTAGGTATGGACAAAACATGTTGTTCATCCCTGCCATGAACGTCGCAGGGGGGTTTGTAAGTCCAAACGGCATAACCGTGAACTCAAACTGCCCATAACGCGTTCGGAAGGCAGTTTTCAAAACATCCTCGTCGGCGATGCGAATTTGGTGGTAGCCGCTCCGTAGATCAATTTTGCTGAGAATTCTTGCTCCACGTAATTGGTCAACGAGCTCGTCCACCCGCGACAACGGGTAACGGTTTTTTATCGTGATGTTGTTCAACGCCCGATAATCCACCCACATCCGCATTTTGCCAGTTTTCTTTTTCATAAACAGTACAGGTGCGGCATACGGAGAAACGGACGGTCAGACGAACCCCCCAGTCAGCATGTCGTCCAGGTGCCGTTTGAGCTCCGTGAGCTCGTGGTTGCTCCTCTGGTAAGTACCCTTGACAGTGGGTCTGCTGCCAGGTTTGAGCTCAATTCGGTGGTCGATGTCGCATTTGGGAGGGAGTTTGCTTGGTAGTTCGTCGTGAAAAACCTCTTCCATTTTTTTCAAAAGTGGAGCAAACTCCTCCGGTACATAAGCGAACTTCGATGTCGATGAGGCTGATGAAGCTGATGAGGCTGTTGTGTCAGCTGCAACGATTGATTTGCCACTTGTGTTGCCCACATTGACGTGGACCAACCACGCCGAGGCCCCCGTCCTCAGGTATCTTTTCATCACGTCGAGCGAGGTCGGCGTGGCTGGTGGTCGTTGTGCTCATGCGGTCACTGCTGCCAAAACTGCGTCGCCTTCGGTTTCATGACTGGATTTTGGCTGCTACACAAGCGGCAGGAAGATTTGCTGCCCGTCCTGTTTGATGTAGACAGCGTCCCTACTCCAGACAATTTGTGGATTCTTCTGGTCAGGGATGGCGGCGGTACTACCGATACCGTGGTATACCGCGGTTTTGTACCGCGGTATCGTGGTACCGCGGTACCGGTACTTCTTTTGCGGTACCGGTACGGTATCGGTACTCACCTAGAGGGGTACCCCTCTTCTGTACCGCGGTACTGTACCGCGGTTTTGTACCGCGGTACTTTCAAACTCAAAGAAAAGAGCTACCGTTGCGCTGTTTTCTACCCACTTTTCTCGAATTTCAGTCTCGCAAAATGATTATTTACACTATTTTGTTTGCGGTGCTTGAATCTCACAGAAGTATTGGTGGTGGTGGCAGGAGATTTGCCAGGAGATTTGCCATCTACTCCTGTCCTCTGCTGTTTCTCAACTCCTCTCCTCCTTTTTCCCTTTTCTGCTGCTTCCCCCCCCCCTCTGGTTTTACCAGGGAAAACTCCTCGCGATGTGTCCGATGTTTCCACAACTGTAGCAGGTCCATTAATCTCCTTTTTGCTCAACTGCGTCGACTTACATCAGGGTTGAGTTCTCAAAGTTTTGCAACCAATTTCCACTATTCTGCTGCTGTTGATATGAGGGGCGCCGAGCGTAGGATTTGTTGAATTTGGATTTGAAATTCATAGAGTTGATGTGCTCAACGGCTGCGATTATTTGGGGCAGATCATTGGTGATGTCGTAGATTGTAAGTGCTCGGCAAATGTTGCGTTTGAGGCCGTTGTTGTATCAAAATCAGAGTTCATCCTTTGTGAGATTGCTGCCGGTGATGATCTCGCGGAAACGTCGCGTGTACTCTGCCACGCTGGATAGCTTCTTGAGTTGTTGTAGTCGATAGCAAACCTTCGTTTTCTTGTTTGGTTTGTCAAAGCGAGCGACGATTGCCTGGGTGAACTCGTGCCAGTTAGATGGGGGAGTAGTTGATAACTTCTAGGTCGGATGAACCCGCTCGAGAGATTCTACGCCTGATGCCGACAATGCCGTAGCCGTTGGATCTATTCCTTCGGCCGCCTGCTGCTGTTGGATGGTCATGAGATCGGCCCACCAACTTAAGGCCGTGCCCTACAAAAGCGAGGCTAGGAGGTTCATCTTCTGTTTGTCATAATGAACTCCAACAACAGTGAAGTACGCTTCCAAACTCGTCAGGAAGATCTTGACCGTCGGTCCTTTGGGATTTGCTGGATTGAACGGTTCAAGGAGCCCCAGAAAATTTGAAACCCGCCGACATTGAGTCGATCGGCGAGTATTGCTTCCCGTGCCTTTGAATCTTGAGTTTTGGCTACGTACTGTTGCACTTGATCGACAAGCGTGCGCTGGAACGCTTCCATTTGCGCTATTCGTCCATTCAACTGCGCAATCTTGTCACGTATCGATGATGGAGTCGTGTTGGTCGGTGGTGCAGGCGGGATTGGCATGTCGGGTATGCCAACCTCCGGATTAGTTGCGCCAGTCGATGTGCCAGCCGTCATCCGATCCTCGCCCTCGATGAGGCTAAGGGACCTTTGCGGAGCCCCTTCGGCCATCGCCGGTGTCTTCGCCGGTTACCGCTACTGTCGCCGGGTGCGCTCGCTCCTTGCGCCGACTTCTTCGCAAGGTCTGCGATTCTCTCGTCGGTAGATACGCACTGGAAGACACATGCAAATTTTTTGCGAGTGTGAGATATAGTCGCATGTCCTACCTCGGTTGCTACGCTTTGATACCAAGTGTTACGCTAGTCGGAAGTGAAGTGGTTCACAGTTGAAAACAGGACTTCTCACCTTTCACAAAATTGGGGATAGTTGGATAATATGGAGAAGTGGAAAGTGTACTTCATTGTTATAAGTGTCAAAAATTGACGATGTACATACAAGATGCAACTGCGAGAAAATGAGGCTCGGTCGGGCCGTTTAGGATTTTGGCATTTTGCGTGACGCGATACCGTGCTCTCATTCGTCGTATGAAGAAGTCCCTCGTTGGGGGCTTTGATATAGAAAAGATGGTTCACGAGGGTTTTTTAAGTTGCTCGAGAGATCATTGCCCGGAGTCTTGAGGGCTCGAAGAGTGTCGCGAGTAGGTTCAAGCGAGTTCCGGAAATGACCAAAAAAGGGTCGCTATCGCGCGAGAGTTCCGGGGTATTCGGAGGAACTCCCCTTGAGCGCGGAAAGAAGATCACTGCGACTAAGTCGCGAAGTAGGTCAGCGGTAGCAAGGTAAGAGAATAGCTTGCTTGAGGTTATGGCCTCGTGTATGTCAGTTTGGCATAACACATATGCATTTGAATGCATGGTTTTTGAGAAAGGATTCATACAACTTGCAGGGCATATCATTAACAAACAAGTGAAGACAAGGTGTTTTGTTCTATTATATTTCAAGATGGGTACATGAGACAAGAAAACCTTAATCCATGCTTGGTGTAATCTAATCTTTGTAAAGGAGGCTTCTGGCATTGATGACCTCCAGTGGGGGGGGCTTTTGGTATCCATTTTTGTAACTTCAAACATGTACATTTCTTGTCTAGGTTCAACCAATTTCCCAAGGTTTCACATAAACTGTTATGCCGACGGCATACACGAAGCCCAAACCCAGCAACGACCTATTTTTCACCATGCCACTCAAGTCCTACATTGCAACTTTGTCGGGACCACTTTTTCACGCATCAAGGGCATTCCTCTGGAATACCCCAAAACATCCACCCGCTGACCACCCATTTTCAGGTCACTTCCCGAACTCGACAGAACCTACTAATGGGGATTCTTGACGTTTTGATGCTATAGGCAAGGTTCCGACACACAACTTTGAAAGAATTCGCAAACCATGGAATTGGTCTCAAAGCCCCCTTCAAATCGACAAGGGCCTTCTTAAGCGATCGAACCAGACCGCATCATCGCATAACGTAAACCGCCAAAACACCAAATGGCTCGACCGAGACTCTTTTCTCTTGTACTCACACATTGTATACAT
Source organism: Penium margaritaceum (assembly GCA_023375785.1). Lineage (NCBI taxonomy): Eukaryota > Viridiplantae > Streptophyta > Zygnematophyceae > Desmidiales > Peniaceae > Penium > Penium margaritaceum. The sequence continues at coordinate 77,572 of SZWC01010095.1, forward strand.
GTCGCAGAGTTTTGGCACTTAGAACAACATTTACACTTTCCGCTTCTCAGTATTCTGATAAATCCCCGTTCTCACAAAAAGTGACTCGTACTGATTTTAATTGTGAACCACCTCACTTCCGCCCAGCATAACACTTGGTGTATAAGCGCCTCGGCCCAGGCGGAACACGAGTTTGTATTTACATCGACGTAAGACTTGCATAAGTCTTCAAGCGCATCTCTACCAACAAGGAATTCACAGACCTCTCAACGAAGTCGGCGTACGGAGCAAGCGCACCCGGCGATAGCAACGGTAACCGGTGAAGACACCAATGATGGCTAAAGGCACCCCGCGAAGGACCTACAGCCTTATCGAGGGAGATGATTGGATGACTGCTGGCACCTTGACAGGCGCAACCAACCCACATCCTGGCATGCCCGACATGCTAGTTCCACTTGTACCATCGACCAATACAACTCCATCGTCAACACACAACAAAATCGTGGAGCTCATTAGCCGGCTAGCGCAGATGGAATCGTTTTAACGCACGCTCATCGAACAACTGTAGCAATACGCTGCCAAAATCCACAACTCAAAAGCATGAGAGGCGGTGCTCGCCAATCGACTTCACATTGGCAAAGCCTCAAATAGTCCACGGCATCTTGAGTTGTTCCATCAAGCAAATTACAAGGGACCAAAGGTCAAGACTTTCCTAACAATTTTGGAGGTATACGTCACTGCTGCTAGGGTTCACTCCAATGAATAGAAGCTAAAACTTGCAGCTCACTTTTGTGGGGCACGACTTTAAGCTGGCGGGCTGATCTCATGCCCACCGAACGGCATCAGGCAGCCGAAGGTGTTCATCCAACGGCTACCGCATTGTCGGCACCAAGCGTACTTTCTCTCAAGTGGGTTCACTTGACGTGGAAGTTATTGGTAACTCCCCCGTCCAACTAGCGTGAGCTCACCCAGGCACTCGTCGCTCGCTTCGGCAAGCTAAACGAAAAAACAAAGGTTTGTTATTGGCTATAGAGACTAAAGTAGCTGTCTAGGGTGGCAAAGTACACGGGTCGTTTTCACAAAATCATCACAGGCAGCAGCCTCCCACAGGATGAAATCTGTTTTCACTACAACAACAGCCTCAAACGTGTTATTCGCAGAGCACTTGAGATCTACGACATCACCAACGATTCGTTGCAGATCATCGCAACCGCTAAAAGCATTGACTCCGCAGATTTCAACTCAAAGTTGAACGAATCCTACGGTTGGGGTCCAGAATATGAACCGTAGTGGAGCAACGGACATCGGTCGCAGAACTTCGAAAACTTGACCCCGATGGAAGTCAATGCCGTTGAGAAAAAAGGAGGTCAACGGACCTGTTATAACAGCAGAAAGATTGGGCATATTGCAAGAAAATGCCCCATGCAAAAGTAGAAGGCGGGGAAGCAACAGGAAAGGCGAAAAGGAGGAGAGGAGTCGGCAAACGGCCAAGGGCAGGAGTGGACGATGAAACTCCTACCCCCGCCCAAAATCCTGCGCCGAACGATCGCTCGCCTGAACGACAACGATTGCCTTATACGGGGGTTCTTGAGAGTCAAAACTTTTACGAGGGATAGGAGGACGACCAGCCTACGATTCTTCTAAGAATACAACCCAGGGGTTGCAAGAGTTGAAAAACTCTAACGACATTACTTGATGGAGGTGCATCTCACAGTTGTGTATGTGATCACTTGGTGATGAATCTGGATTTGAAGCATGAACCCAGAGCTTTTGAAAGAAAAACCATCCATGGACGAATTGACATATCCATCGATTGAAGCAGCCGTTACAACTGTACATTAGGTATCCACATAACAAAATTGCCTGGAGATATTGCCCAATGAGCAACTACAAGGTGATCCTCGGGTGTGATTTCATATACTAGCAAAATTCGCAAGTCAAGTAGAGTAGGGACGTTGTCTACATAAAACGACAAAGGCTACAAGTTTTCCTACCACTTGTGCAATAGCCAAAATCTAACCAACGTGCAACAAGTGAGAAGAAGGCAGCGGAAAGCAACACAATAGTTGCAGAAGTAACTTCGCAGATGCAACAGCCTCCAGCTATAGTAACATCGCTCGACGCGGCACACAGATACCTGAAGAGAGGGGCCTCGACGTGGTTGATCCACATCAATATGAGCGACACCTACATGAATCAGTCACCGCAGTTGATGCATCAACTCTATCGACCTCATCGGCATCAAAGCTCGCGAACGTACCGGAGGAGTTCGCTCCACTTGTAAAAGAATTGAAGGGTTGCTCCCTGACAAACTACCAAGCAAACTCCCTCCCAAATGTGAAATGGACCACAACAATGAGCAAAAACCCGGCAGTTTACTCACGGACAAAGGAACCTACCGGATAAGTGATCACAAACTCACAGAGATCAATCGACAACTCGACAAGATGCTAATTCAGGGGTCATCCGACCGTTCGTTTCCTCATACACTGCACTAGTGCTGTTTGTGAAAATGAAAACCGACCTAATGCAAATGTGCATGGATTATCAAGTGTTGAACAACATTGCAATACAAAACTGCTACCCTCTATCTCGAGCGGACGAGATTTTTCACCGACTACATGGAGCCAAAACTTTTAGCAAGATTGATCTACAGTGCGGCAATCAACAGATCTGCATTGCCAGCAAAGATATTGCGAACACTGCCTTTTGAACACATTACGGTAATTTTGAGTTCACAGTTAGCCGTTTTGACTCATAAACGCCCCCGTGACGTTCATGGCAGCGATGTTGAACACATTCTATCCATACCTCGATAGTTTTGTCATGGTGTACCTTGATGACATCCCCATGTATTGCCGAACCCCAGAGGAAGATCGACAACAACTCTCACAGGTTCTTGAAGTCCTCCAACACAAGACGTTTTATGGGAAGCTCTCAAAGTGTGACTTTGCTCAACGCTCGATCGATTTTCTTGGGCACATCATCCTGAATGGATGGATATCCATGGACCCAAAAAAGATATGTGCGGTGGCGGATTGCATAACTCCAACAACAGTACACGACGTACATATTTTTCTTAGGTTTTGCAATTACTATTGAATGTTTGTGAAGGATTTCGCCCAGGTGCTAGCGCCTCTTTCCGATCTCCCCCACAAAGATTGCAAGTGGAATTGGAGAGACAACAAACAAGAAGCATTTACGTCTTTACGTAAAGGTCTTACCTCGGCATTGACCCTTTGATTGGCAAATCTGATGGCCGATTACATGATGGCCACGGATGCCTCCGATCGTGCAATTGGAGCGGTTCTCCTATAAGATAACGTAGGAGTAGAACAAACCGTCACGTACATGTCGCAAACGTTATGTGGCGAAACTCAACTACGCCATCCATGAGAAAGAAATGCTCGTCGTTATTCACACCTTTTAAATCTCACACTGTTGTTTGGAGTGCCGCAAATGTGTGGTATGAACGGATCACCATGTCCTCAAGTACCTGAAAACATAGGCAAACCTAAGCCAAAGACAAACTTGGTGGATGGAGTTCCTCGAGTCCAAATTTGACTACGAGATCGAGTGTCGGCGAAAAAAATTCCATTAGACGCGCGTTGCCAGCCTGATCTCACAGAGGTCAACGCGCTGTAGATTCAAGCCAACTCATATGTGGAGAAGTTGTTTGCACGTGGTTACGAGGACCACATGGCCTACGACAGAGCAAAGTTGTACTTCGTGGATCCTCATTGGAGCAGAAAGCAAAAAAATCAAGTCGTCGTCCCCGAAGTTGAGGAACTACGACGCATGCTTTTGAAGGAGTGCCATGACACGGGTTGAGGAGGCCACTTCGGAGTCGAAAAGACTTTGAAAAATCTCAGAATGTACTACTCGTGGGACGAGATGGGGATTGACATCGCAAAATTTTGCAAAAGCTGAGACCTTTGCCAACGCCACAAAATTCAATGCACCAAACCCCTTGTTACCAAGACCAAACAAACCGTGGACCAACATCTATATGGATTTTGTGACTGGTTTGCCTGTCACACTAGAAGGGTTTGACGCCATTCTTGTCGTTTTGGACAGAGTTTTGAAGATGATGCACTTCATTCCCACCATTACGGATGTAACCACTGAAGGTGGAGCATGAATGTTCCTTGAACAAATTGGCCGATCACATGGGGTTCCATGATCAATCACGAGTTATCAAGATGTGCGATTCATTAGCCAATCATGGCGAGACTTAACGAATCAAAATGGGAGTCGACTTCACCTTTCAACGACATTCTATTTGCAAACCGATGGACAAACCGAGCAAACCAACCAAACGCTCAAATAGCTCCTCTAAACTCTGTGCAAACCGCACGAAACTGACTGGGCAGTCAAGATGCTAGTGGTCAAATTCGTATAGAATTGGGCAACATCTGTCGTAACGGGGAAAAAACCGTTCGAGGTGGTCTATGAAGCTTGAGCAACCGCCTTGATTGGGCCGCAGTCTGCGACTAACATCCCCGACGTTAACACACATCTATGAGACTTCTCTACAATTTGGAAGGAAACTCGTCAAACCCTCACAAAAATGCAAGTGGCCATGAAGAAACAAGCAGATAAACATCCACAAACCGAGGAGTTCAAGACAAGCAACAGGATTTTGCTCAACTCCGCAACCTTCAAAATTCGTGGATCAAGCAACCCAAAGCTCAAACCCTAGTGGTTATGGCATTTCAATATCTTGGGGATGCGCACTCCAGTCGTCGCGACGCTCCAACTACTTGGCAACATGGAGATTCACCCGGTCTTCCACATTTTCAAACTCCAACATTAGATCGATTTAGCAAAATGATTTCTTGGATGTGTGGCACCTGCTCCACCATCCGTGGTCACGGATGGTGACCAAGAGTACAAAGTTAATAAAATCCTCAATCACCGTCGACGAGGAGGCTAAGTTGAGCTTGTAGTCAAGTGGAAGAACAATGATGTGACGCACAAAAGCTAGGTTCCCTACAGCCAACTCTCGGATGTCGAGCCTCTCATCAACGGCTACCAAACTCGCTCGCGGCTCGCCTCGGTTCGTAGTAGTAACGAACCGAGGCGTCGCGGCTAAAAGGGGAGCAAGTATTATGTTGACGGCATACACTAGGTCCAAACCCAACGGCGACCTCTTTTTTACTGTGTCGCTCCCATCCTATACCGTGACTTTGTCGCAACTACTTTTTCAAGAACCTTTGGAAAACCCCAAAATATTCGCCCGTTGACCACCCATTTCAGGGTCACTTCCTGAACTCGCCGAAACCTACTCAAGGAGATTCTCCACGTTTCGAGGCTACAGAAGAGGTTCAGACGCACAACTTCGACGAATAACATTGGTCTCGGAGTCCACGTTGAACCGACAAGGGCCTTCTCGAGCGATCGAACCAGAACACGACATCGCGTCACGCAAAGCACCGAAACACCTAATGGCTTGACACGACCTGTTTTCAACAACCTCTTTCTCTTGCACTCACACATTGCATACACGTCGCCCAGTTTCGGCACATAGATCAACAAGTACACTGTCCGCTTCTCAATATTCTCAAAAACCCGCAGAAAGTGACACATCCTGATTTCAACTGTGAACCGCCTCACTTCCGCCCTACGTAAGATAAATTGTTGGAAATGGTTCCAAAGTCTGACTTCCCAAAGACGTTAGAATATTTTCAAGGGCGCCTCTAGACTCCATGAAACCCTCAAATCTTGGGCATAGTTTGTTGAAGCATTCTTTACAATGCGAAGTTACACAGTATACATGATTCCAACGCCCATGACCCCAAGTATGCCCTGTTCTTGTGTCCCTCTTCTGTTCGAGTTACAAATGATTGAAGTGTTGTGTTTTCTTAGATGGCGTTAGACTACTGCACCTCCATCCCACTACATGCTTTTGTCCAGGGTCACATCCCCAGGCTGTGTTTGGAAATGGATGTCAGTGTTGAAATGTGGCCAGATGTGTTTGTCAACTTTGTAGCCGTATCTGTAGGAACGAGGTTGGCTAGATTTGACATTTGAAGCCGTAGTAAAAGCTTGACCAAACCAGGCCAGATTTTGAATAGGATGAAGCTCGATTGCTGTTTTTTCAACTTGGTTCGAAAAAATCGTCAAACACAGAGTACTTGTCCCTTTGCCAAGCTGTTCATCGTGCTGGGTCCTAAAATTTTTAAGATCGAATCGGAATGAGAATCAAGGCGCCGTTGTAAGCCCCATGCGTAGGATCCGCAAGGACCTGTGGGATGTTTCCACGAGAAGCAACCGCAGAGCATTCGTTGCTACCACGTGAATGCATCGCTGCCAGATCGTATCAAGATGAATGGGCGGTACCTCGGATCGTCGAATGTTCCACCGAACAACTAATGAATGGCCGTGACTGGGTTGTGAGTGGGAGACTCGTTCACACCCGCCCACATTGATGATGCCATTGTCTACGATCTCGGATGTTTCGCCCTCTAGGGCACCGTGTCAATGCACCCGAGATTTTCAGGCGCTGTTAGCATCTAGATGAAAATGTAGCTCGCTACAGTACTGCGATTTTCAATACGTCATGAACTTCGCGAACATACGATTTTGCACAAACTGTAACATATCCACCGGATTACATGGAACAGGGTCGACAGGTTCGCCGGAAAAGACGAGAATTACATCTCGCTGGCTCGAGACATCCATGAACCTTCTCTCTTCACGACGTTCCTATTATTTACCTTGCAATTTTTGAGAATGAAACAATATTCAAAACAATTCCTTGCTATGATTATAAAATAGGAAAGGCTTCGTTTCCTCATAAAAACTCATGCAGTCACTTGTAGTTCCGCCTTTTCCAAGATTTCCCAAAAGCCTTGAAAAACACTATCGCTATGCTCCCTTCTGAAAACATGCTTTTGGGCGATATGTGGTTTCCCCAACATCACAAGGCAAATCCTAGTCACACAACGGAAAAATCGCGAACAACGTAGTGGCTGCTGAAGATGTCAATGCGATGAAAATCTATGCCGGTTGGTGAGATCTACCTGATGCCAGCAGAGCATGGAGGCTAGGCAAAAATGCAACAATCATGTGTTCAAAAAACTGTTGCAACGAAACAACCTCCATCGCCATCCAAGTGCTAGCCCCTCAAGGCCATCAACACGGTGCCTAAAACTTGGAGAGACGCGTTCACCCACTTTCGAGACCCAAGGGATGAACCGAAGCTGTGATTTTGCTGTTGATTTTATAGTTGTATCGATTTTGTGCCTAAATTATGATTCTTTTGTGATTTTGTAATAGAGAAAGAATCAGTTCAAATCAGCGCAACCTGGCTGGAATCTCCGCAACTCTAGCGTGTTTACCCCTTCTAACATCGACAACTAGACGTCCTGATTTCACGGACAAATCCTTCTCCAATGGGACATCCCCCGTAGCGCACCTCTCGAAAAGAGCGATATCAAGAGACGCAGAACCTTTTGACTAGTTTCAAGCCAGTTTGAAAAAATTCCTTGGACGTCGATGACCAAGTAGGTTTCGTGAAACCATTCTTTGAAAAATGTTATCAATGAACCTCTGCACTTTAGACATTTCCCAGATGTTGGGAACCTCGCCACGTAGGATTTGAGGGCGATGAAATTCCATTGAATCAGCGCGGACCCTTTCATTTCTCCGTTGATTTTGTTGTGGTATTTTGGCACAATCATAAGCATTCACGAGCGCTCACACATCAAATGTCAAGCTTCCTCCCCCTAACGAAACCGACAGGATCATAATTCAATAACAAAATCAAAGCGCCAGTTCACCCTCCCAATGTTGTCCGTTAACTAACTAGACTAGTGGTTTTTCTTAAGGGCCTAATAGCCATTACATGAGCGCAACTAGAGGGAGGACACTGACATATCCATGACCACTGTTTATGACCAGCATTAGAAAAACCTGATCAGGACTTGCTCGACATGCTTGATCATTGACATGCATCGCTGATCGAGCATGGCAAAAAAAGTCATGTGACCGTCGCTCGACCACGACCCTTACATCCTAGCGAGATCGTGACCGATTAATGACCCATTTTATCATTTATTTGTGCCTCAATTATGATTCAGCGTGTTGAATGTTTGGTGCGGGCGGAGCTCACACAAAACATAGAATCCTACATTGTAATAGGGGATTTGCCAATTAAAAAAATGAAAACATTGTCACCACTTGATTGCAATTGAGGAAAAATGACAATTTCAGAGTTGTCTCTTTAAAGCTAACAATACACTAAAGATTGTAGGATAAACACTTTCAAACCCAAGCCCGAATTAAATTCAGGGTTGAGGTTTTTGTTTTTAAACAGACATCTGCTAGTCCTGTATCAGCGAGGTCTAGTGTATTCCCTTTCAACGTATGGGGTATCTCGGACCCCGAATGCAAACCCCTCCCACAAACATTCACAAAAACGTTGAAAGTGGGGTTTGTGATTGTTCAAGAGGCCTGATGAAGCCAACACTCCGACTTTGCATTTCATGTAGCAACACATGGTGTAAGCAAAAATAATTTTTCATACGTCGTCATTGTTTTTAACTACGGATATGGGGGACTGATTGACAAAATCGGTGAATGTATGGTTACACCTTCATTTCTCTAACTTGGCTAGACATGTTTGGTCTTGCATTTCCATAGTCGTGCATGGTGTATTATTCAATTACATGGGCGTTGTCACTGGCCTTCTCAAACACTGTGTTCAAATCTCAAACAAGCATGAGAAAAAAAACCGCTAAAAACATGTCAATCTGGTGTGTGAATTTCACACAAATTCAATCATGATAGTAATGCATGAATAGAATTGTGTGTGGCTATTCCAAGCAACAGATTTCTACAACAATCAAGTCACAAACACAAGGAGGTTTGTTTGAGGATCAAGGCTAAGGTTCTGTTAACTTGAAATGCGCATTGTTTGCCCCCCTTCCACTACATTTACTTTTCTTCCTCGGATATGCTATGAATTGACAAGGGAGGGGCTGGTTTTCCTCAAGATGAGTAATTAGGGCTCCTCAACAATGGGTTTCAGTAATGACCACAACTTCTTATCCACGTGGTTTTTTCCTGGCAATCATCTATGGGTGTTGTAGGTAAACGCTTGAATTTCTTGTTGGGGTAAAGTGTTTGTGATGTAGTTGGACGTTGTCATGGTTCATTGGAGCGCTGATTTTCACACATAATTTGGCCAATATGCACGTCTTTAACCAATTCTAATCATACTCGCATAGTGCACAAATGCTCATGCGCAAAAGAATGTATTTTTCACTAATAGTACATCCTTCGCTAGCTTTGATGCTACGGTCATCATGATCATTGTTTTCTAAAATACCACAATGTAGTCCATGAAGTAAAACTCAATTCAAGGATTTTTTTCTAAGCAACGCTGAACAATTGAAGAGCGATTTTTGGAGCAAGTGTGACCCTACCAAGGATCAACACAGAAGCACGCATAGGCATATTTTCACCACTCGCCCATCCGTAACACACAACATTTCCCTGACACTCAACCCCTAGCTCAACAAGACCCATGGCCTCAATGACAACATTACAGCTACGAGGAGGAATCCTTTTGTCTTCCCTCATGTTTACTCCCCTGCTCGCTGCCTTTGGTACATGAGTCCAAGGGGAATAAGGCAACGAAATCTACCTTTAACATTCTTCATACTAAGAAGAAAACAGAAGTATCAATACCTGAATGAGAGATTCAAATCGTATGATGCAATGGTTTGTTGGACAGCTAATGATCTTTACATAGATGGATGTTGGTGACAATTTCTAGTGTTTAGCAATTGCACCCTAGGTTGGAGAGCTTGACACTCCTCGTCCATCCACACTTAGAAATTCAACTCTTCCCTCCTCAAACAATCCTAGCATGCCCCACAAAGGACATGGATAATCAAATGATATCGGCTCATCATTTTTTCTCTACCAAACAAAAGCAAAAATCAATTGTTGAAACATGGACGTTCATCGACATGGATGATGATTGCAAATCTACTCACTAACCATAAACTGATGATTTCCTTTACTAAAACTCACAATGGACTCTCAGATAATGTACAACAACCAATGTAAGTGACAAAAAACCCTATTCCAAGTAATAAGGCCTTAAGTGTAGCTAAAAAAAGAACCTGCTTTCTCTAGCTGTAGTTAAGAAAGGGAAAGTAAGAAGTGGTTGAGCGCACACTCCAATCCTTATGCACCCACCCCCTTCATGGATACATTTATGTGGAGGACCTAAATGTGAGTAGCGCATCACGTGTCTAAAATGTGAAACGTGATGAAGTTAAAAGCCACAAGCCATTTTTTAACGTTAGGGTCCTATATGACTTGGGCTCTCATACTTTATAATTGGATGTCATTGAAATCATTAACGTGTATTTTTTTGTTGCATTTTTAGCCTTATACTTAAGCAAAAATGTGGGACACATATGTGAGACGAATACTCATGATGTTACAATAACTAGAATTTTGTTTAATGTTCAAAAACTATCCGAATGGTGCAAGTTCTAGTTGCAATCTTGGCCTTTGTTTTGAACGCATCTTTTTGCTTGATTCATCTCTTTACCTAGTAAAAAAGAAGCATTGATTTTTCTTCTTATGATTATGTAGTGAACATGATTTGTTTAGAAACAAATAACTTGTTACATAACGCCAAACATTCTATTAGCACCACACTTGTCTTTGTAATAATATTGCCACTCTAGGCCAAAGGTGTGTTAGAGCATACATATTATGGCAAAGCATGCCTCTTACGTTCGTTGAGGGCGTCTCTTGCAACTCGGATTGACAACAAGTTGGGCAATCACGTTGTCCCTCTTACCCTTGTAGTATTCAAAATGTCGCATTTTCAAAAAGCTTACTTGACATAACCAAAACAATGATTTTGGGTGAACAAGGCACATCTAAAAAAATGATGCAGCTTGAAACTTCCGCAAACTCAAAATGATGATTCCACTAAAGGGGATAGTGTAAAAAGACAACAAAATCACCCATTTGCTGTTGAAAAAACGATTTATCACATTCAAGAACAATGTTTTAAGATAGCTTATGAGAGAATAGAGTAATGCCTTTCAACATATTTGAGATAAGTAACTCGCAACAAAAAATGGCAATTACGATTTGTGGGCTGGTTGACCCTACTCAACTCATAGCTGGTTTGTTTTTTTTTCTCTTCAAGAACAGTCAAATGTTTCTCTTATGTATAAGTTCTCTCCATTTGATGCCCGCAAAATTATGCCCTGTACTAGTGCAACAAAATGCATACAAATTGAACAAAGCTAGATGCCCATTCCATGGGCAACACTACAACTTGAGACGTAATGGTAGGTAATGTCTCAATGTCATACCATTGGCCACTTACCCGTCGAAGCTCACCCAATGATCCAAACATGTTCAATCATTGCAACCACTTGATCAAAAAGTTATTAGACCAAGGGGATGCGGAGAAGCATAGAGATGATTTTGTATGGTGTGGCTAGTACACATTAAATTAGCCATTTATATCACTTCATTGTGAAGAAATGAAAGGATAACTTATGACAATGCAATGTTTGATGCACATAACATGGCATGTTGCCTAGCCAACCTCACCCAAGTTTACCAATATGCACAACCCCTAAATCTAACCACGTATGGATTAAAGCTGATAGTTTGATGCATTAGAATTTACTTTGAACAATCAAGGGAAAGTCCAATAACATGTATAAGAAAGAACATGAAGAACCTTTGATCCTCGTTCTGCTTTGTGATGGCCCCAAAAGAAAACTGTCAACATTTCACAAAACAAGTAAATTAAAGATACAGAATGGGGAATCACATGAGATCTTTAGATGTTTTTGGTTTTAATTCACACCTATCGATTCAATCCATATTAAAGGATGAATCAAAACATTCAATTCTAAAAAATTTCACTAACATATATGTGACTTTTTTCAGCCTAAACAATCATTCATACTTAGAAATGAAAGATATTAACCTAGCAAGCAAGATAAATGAATCAATCACACGTTTGAGGTATCTCTTTAACTCTTGTTTAGGATTGAAAACTACAACATCCAATGATAGCATGAAAACTGAGTTGTTTAACTTTGTCAAACGCCAAGTCAACCTCAATCACGCCGTCTTTTCCATAACTTGATGTAGGTGGTTTCATACTTTTTTAAATCACAAAACATGTATGGAAAAATAGGTTTAAGGAGAAGAATGTTTTTTTTAACAAAAATCCCTCTTAAATGAGAACATCTCAATTTGTGTTGTTAACTTGCTTCTCATCTTTTTATGAAGTTCCATTAGCTAGTGCAAGATATTACACTTCAACCAAAATGACGTTACCATGCTTGTAAAAAAACAATGATGAGGTTAATGATAGTTTATTCATGACAAATCATGTCATATGTCATAAAAGGTTGATATCATAAATGCAATGTTTTCCAAATTTTATTCTTCCCAAATGGAAATGTTTGCTTTATAAATAACTAACCTTGTGTATCTAAGAATGATGCGTGAGCCACATACACAAATGTTTTTCCCTTGAAGATTGGTAAAGAAGGTGCCATGCATGTATCATTGCAAAGAGAATTGACCTCATGACATGTGGATGAACAAACCTGCTCAAACCCACAACATTAAAACAACATAGCACAATTTTTCATTTCTACATTCCGCATCTTGGAATCCAAGCACATGCATTGCCACCTGTATAATTAGGGGAAAAGTAAAAAAATAAGTATATTATCAATTCAGCATGATTGCATCATGTAATTATTCATTCAAATATTCAATATAATTCACTGAAGGATTTTTTTCTCATGCTCCATGATAAAACGACAATTCAAAAAATGTAAAAGAACGATCTCGTACTAAGAAAATCATTAGCGTTAAACAAGAATTACATTTAAACAATGAAAGGAAGAAGAATGACATGGTTTTTTAACTTAATTCATAACTAATTTTCATCAAGATTAAGAATAGTAATGTTCACGTGAATAGACTGAATTATTTCATGGGGAAAAATGGGTCATAAAAATTGTTGATGTTATCACCATTTTATTGATTTGTTCGTGCATTTCACCACTTTGCATGCCCACCAGAATTTACAAAAGAATCATTGCATTTCGATTTATTGAGAGAATCAATTCATTTGTTTTGAAGGATGATACACCTACCATGTTTTCTTAATCGAGTTTTTCAATCATGTATGGCCTTTTTTTGGTGTCTATGATTGAATGCGTTCAATGTGAATGGAAACACTAAGCATAAGGGAACTTTTCAAAACAAATGTTTAGATTTAGTTTAGTGTTTTTGCTTGCCACCAGACTTTCTTTCTACAAGATGTTGTTGGAATTGTTTTGCTCAAACAAAATAGTCAAGTCTTCATTCCTTGATACTTCTTTCTTTGGACACCTTCATTTCTTTGACCAACTTTTTGATGTAAGATTTCAATAAATCAAGAAAAAAACACTAGGCTACTTATGTCTCCAGAAACTTAAACTTTCTAAAAGAACTTCCTTTCTCATTTCAACAAACAAATTTTATCATTAAATTCAAGATTTAATCAAGATGATCATATCATATTGGAAGTTTCATCATCTGTAGATTATAAAAATACATAAAATTTAGCATGTGCAAGGATTGAGGCCAGGAATTGTAGAATGTTTTAGCAAAGAATGGCAATGAACATCCAACAATCCTGGACTCTATCGATTGGCGTGCCACTTCTCGTGTGGTTTTCCACAAATCGTGGCAAGCCATATTGAGCACACATAGTTTGCTTAAGGAGTGTGCAGGACGAACTGTGTGTAGCCCAAGAGAGAGATAGTGCAACATACGGCGTGTCAGAATATTACATGCATCGCCCAACAGGGCACGTTATACTCAATTTAGAGTGTGCAAGACTAATCTAGGCTTGCAATTCAAAACGAGTGAGAATCAGGAACTACTTCAGCACAATAGTTAATGCAAGTGTGGGTGGCTCAATTTGAAAGCTTAAACTCTATGCAATAGGTCCAAAGATCAAAGAAAGGTGGTTGGAAGTGATATAATGCATGCACCAAGAGGGAGAGGGCCGGCCACAACAAAGGCACTAACCACACCCCAACATACGGGACACACTGAGGGCACCGGGATGCATGCCATCTAGCCAGGAGCACCCCAAATAGGATCCCATGAAGCATACGATGCCAAAAGCACCACATCACAAGCACTCAACGAGCACCAATCTAGAAGGACACAATAAACGAGCACCTCATTTAAAGCACATGACCGAAGCACCCCATCTTAAGCACCCATCAAGAAGCACCTTGTCGGAAGCACCTGCCCAACGCATCTCCCCAAGAGCCCCACTCTGCAAAGAGGGGCAACCTAGAAGCACCCAACAAAGAAGGGAGCTCTACAGTACAGAGTCAAGGGCCTACATCTCAACACCCATAGGCACATCATGACAGAGGCACACAAAAGATACAAAGGGGGTAGAGTGGAGAGGCAACATAAGAGAATCGACATAGACGTATGGGGAACACCACGCCGACGGCGAAGGCCATTATGTGTGAAAGAAGTTGAAAGGAAGGGATACACGAAGGGCAAAAACCCACAGTAGGGGAATGAATAGATATGCACCATACAAGCATTCATCAAACAGGGGACCAAAAGATGCGAGGAAGGGGAGTGGTGAGAAAAAAGGAAGTTTCAGTCCAAAAGGGAAATGGTGCAAAGATCGACAGCAACAATACTCAAGACAAAAGCAGGTTACTTAGGAGCCACCATGAGAAAGTCCCCGAGTTGGGACTTGGTGGAGAAAAGTTGGACAAAGACATCGCCTATAGCGTCAATGTCTCGCAAGTAGTGCTACGCAACATTGATGTGCTTGGTGCAAAAATGCACCCGCATTCTTGGCATTAGCCAACCCACTCTTACTGTTTGTATAGAGGGACATAGCTACAGTTGAAAGGCAATGCTTTACAAGATAAGGATTGAGCCACACCACCTTGGCGCCATTATCACCGAGAGCCATGTACACAGCCTTTCAAGTGTTGCTAGCAACACAACCTTGATTTTTGCTATTCCATAAGACAACCGATGTACAAAAGAGATAGACAGCCACTATGAATATGAGCAATAAAACTGCAAGCATAGTCACTGTCAACATAATCCTCAAAGAGTGGGATGCAAGACCAAGACTGGAAGACGAAGCTGGCAAGGACGAAATTGAGGACGTATCAAAGAACGTACATGGCCGTGGAGGTTAGTCATGTGAGGCTCACGAGCATACTAGGCAAAGACATTCACCGCATAGGTAATGACCACACAAATGGCGCGTGCTAGGTATGTGAGGGAACCTATGATGGACGGAAAGGGAATTGCTGACTCTAGCACACCCGACTCTATGTCCTTGGAGACAGAAAGGAGAAGCTGGTTACCTACTCGCATGGGCGAAGAGGGAAAAGCTAGCATGTGGAAGAGTTAAAAAATGGAGGCAAAGTGGTCTGCAAGGGATTCGACATAGAGCTCCTGATGAAGCAATTGCCACGCAAGGATGCACTCAATCTGCATCCTCAAGAACATGACCACAAGGCCAATTTTTTTCATGTGCCAAGGAGAGAAGATCCTTCACTTTGGAGAGTGTTGAGGAAGAAATAGAGTTCATGAAGAGATCATCCACATAAACCCTGAATGAAAAAGGATACAAGAGGCGTGCCACCAACAAACAAGGAGGGGCGGAATGACTAGGACATCAAGCGTCTGCGGACGAGGTTGGACAAGAGATCCATGTTCCATCAACAAGTGGACTAGGAGATATTACAAAGCATGAAATGGAGGCAAAAAATACGTCTTGTACCATCAAAGAAGCCAAGTTTGAGACCATAAAATTCTCCTCTTCAAGAGGAAAGTGGAGAAACGCTTTGTTCACATCCATCGGGTGAAGCTCCCATTAAAACTGAGCTATGACACAAATGACAATGTGACTCATTGTAAATCGTCCAGGAGATATGTAAGTATAAGTAAAGTCAACGCTAGGGACCTAAGAGTATCCTTTGGCAGTGAGACAGGCTTTGTAATGATTGAGGGCACCTGCGAAGGTGAACCTTTTGCGTACGATGCACTAAATCTTTATTTCCATGACATGAGGACGAAGGCTAGTGCGTTTGAGCACACCAAGGAAGAGCGTCTTGGCAAGTCAGAGTGTTCCCAAGGGAGAGGGGATCGGAGTTTTGAAGGGTAAAGGGCAGGGATGAAGTGGGTGTGGCCAACGTGACCACAAGGAAATGCGCATGAGATGGTGGCAAATCAACGAAGATTTGGTGACTCCATGCATTACAGGCATGGAAAAACTCTAGATGAAAGAAGTGGCGACCGTGGGCGTGATCTAGATGGAAGGTTTCTAGTGACGGAGTTCGAGGCAAAGGGAGCGCAAGTTGGGAGGAGGGAAGAGTTGAGGAGGGAATGGGGAGACCAAAGATCTCTTAAGAAGGGGGGAAGGCAGAACGGAGTGGAGGGGGGGAAGGCAAATGCTGCTAGATGAGGAGGCAGAAAGAGGTGTAGGAAAGGGGATGAAGGAAGAAAGAGGCAGTGATGCGACAAAAGTAGTAAGTGGGTAAGCAAGGGGAGGAGAGAAGGGAGGAGGTGAAGCATAGGGGAAAGGAGGAAGAGGCACAGTGGAGACTTGGGATGGAGAGAATGAGAATGAGGCAGGATCTGCTCATGAAGAGAGACCAAGGGAGAAACCACTTGAGCGGAAGATGAGATAGGAGACACGGAGGGAAGAAAAGGTATGGTGTAGATAAGGAGAAAGTGTTGGGTAAGAGACAGAGCGGTGGAAGAGAAGTTACGGGAAGAAACAGGCGAGGAGGCAAGAGGAGTGTCCAACGCGGAACGTGGAAGTGGGATAACTAAGGCGAGAGGGGCAAAGATGGATGTACGTGGGGAGAGGTAAGGGGGGAAATAGGGACATGAGGACGAGCTTAGGTAGCATGAGTGCGCATCAAAGAGATGGGGCGAGAGGGGACACCAAGAAGGGAGTACGAGCAAGGTATGGATGGGAATGTCAAAGCTGCCGAAAGAGATGGATAAGAGAGGAGAGCAAATGATGAAGGGGAGTAAGAGGGAGATGGAGGAAGGGAGAAGGGTATATTGAGAGAGCACATCAATTAGAGGAAGAAGGGCTAAGGTGTGGTCAGAAGAGATAACGAGGGGCAAGGATAGAGAAGGTATTCTCATAGCAATGAGGACAGGATCACCCACGAGATTGAAAGGGGAGGATGCTAGTGGAGGGATTTCTATAGGGAAATATGAATGAAGAGAAGAATAGGATATGCAGAACAAGTTGGGGAAGAAGGATGTGGCAAACCCACATCTTGGGCTGCAATCAGACCTAAGGGGATGCAAGTAGGGGAAGGGGGCAAGTAGGGAGGAGAGACAAGGGATTACACGGGAGACGTGAGAAGAGACGTCAAAAGTGGGGGCAAGGGGGAGATGGATGGCGGATTGCAACACTGATGGGAAGAAGGAAAAGGTGGAAGAAGAGGAAAGGGAGGTGTGGGGGATAGAGCACGGAAAGAGGGGAGAAGTTAAGTTGAAGATAAGATAGAGGATGAAGGACCTAAGGGCACAGGAGGGGAGAAAAACACATGATGTGGCCCACTGGTGGAAGGGAACTATGAGACGCGTTGGTGGGGCACACAAAGAGGGCAAGAAGGAAGTGGAAACGAGGGGATAGGATGGAGAGGTCTGCTGCAAGATAAACGATGGTGTCACAAAGGGAGCAAATGGAGAGGATTTGGCTTGATTTGGATAAATGAAGGAAGGGGTCACTAAGGGAGGGAATGAAAGGTAAGCGGCATCAGCAACTAGAAGGCCATTAGAGGTGTAGGATTTAAAATTTTCCATTGTATTCTTAGAATGTCCACAATCTCTCATTGTCCTACATGTCCTAATCATTTGTATCTCCTCTGGAAAGAGCTCACAAGCCTATTTTTCTTGTTCAATGTTGTTTGTGTAAAGGATACCCTAGACATCTTACATACATCCAATGTTTGGAGTGGGCAAGGAGTAGAATTCTGGAGAATCCAAATCTTTGAAAAAAAATCAAATGTTATGATACCCACTTAGTGCAGTTCAACCATGGTTGAATCATTTGATCTGCTCTTGATCCACAAGAACAAAGTAATGAGATCCACTTGTTGCATTTGAACACATTCTTCAAGTATGCACACCAAGTCGTTAAAGCAAAAGTTCACTAGGAAAAGTGAAAAACTGTGTGGGGAACATGGTGCAATGGTATTTTGCTTTTGAAAACTGGCGTAACAAACAGAAAAATGCCATATCCACCTAAGGACCATCAACATTGTGTGTATTTTCTTTACTTATAAATATCTGGTCACATAACATGGAGAGTTCCCTTTAAAGGTGTGATTTGGGCTTGTTGCATTCACGGCAAGCGATAAGATACCAGAAACAATCGGCAACTTGGCCATGAAGGATAGCCTTAAGTTTTGCAAGGATTGCTTTCACATGTTATTTCACGGTACCATTAGCATGGCATACAACCCAAGCCACAGTTCGTGTTGGATTGTTGCATGCACTTATGATCATAGGCAGTTCTTTTGAAGCAATTTCTTAGCATACAAGGATTGGAGGCGCATGAAGTCCAAACAAGTCATTGCATGCGTGCATGGATACACATGTTGACTTTTTTTCCTACTTTTTATTACTTCAACATCCATGACATCCACATTGAATGAAAAGAGTCTTTGACAGTGTGGTGGCATCCTCAGAACCATATGATTTGCATGTGTGGAGACTCTTTTTTATGATTGCTTGTGTAAAGACAAGAGTTTAAAGTGTACTACAGACCTCACACATGCAATTGTAGCCATTGTGTACTTCTTTGTCCATCCACAGACACTTGGCAAAATAGTCCGAACTTGGAGGCACAACATTCCTTACCGTTAAGCAGACTTTGAGTTGAAGCATGTGTGTTGGAATTAAGTTTTTTTATTAAATTTGACTTGAGGGCCGTCATATACCAGCCAATAGCGTTGAAATCATGAAAAAGACAATCAGAGCCTGGAGAACACATGTGTGAACTGTGGTAGATGTACTACAAAAAACACATTGATGCAGAATCAAATTGAGAATATACTTCCATGATGGAAAGGCAATGAAAATCAAAGAGATGTTTTTGGCATGAAAACATATGCAAGCATGTTGATTTTAACCTTCCTGGTTGAATTGAAGAGGGCAAGTGTTGAATGCAGCCTAACACCAAATGTTTGCAGAGCCCAGGCAGAGGAGGGGTACATTTGCATCGCCTTTTGGCTTAATGAGTTGCTTAGATTTGTCTGATCAGTTTGAAATGTAGGATTTATGCAATTCTAGGAAACAAGTAATGAGAATGAATTAATAGCATCAAATCTAGGCTATGATAATGTGCACATCCATGAAACCCGAAAGATTATCCATAATGAAAATTCGTAAGACCCCATGTGCGGGTCTCATTCAGAAACCCTATGCGATGTTGAAGATTCAAGTCTGTTAATGTGAAATTCCATGTTCATGTTGTTAGTAGAAGACATGGCAAGTATGGATGTTTCAATGCACACTGTTTGGCTTTCTTGAAACGATGTAAAATCATGATTGTTTCACTTTGTTTATGTTGAAAACTATCTCAAATTCACGTGAAAAGGTGATTTTATTCGAATTTCTTTTGGTTTAAAATGACTTTGAGGAGTAACTAGGTATGAATTTCTCCTATGATATTTCCATGGGGCAGGCAAGAACACGGAATTATGAGTTTTTGTGATCTAGCATTATTGACTAAAGCGCAAATGTTTGGCTAGAGTATGCATCTGTATATCTGGTCCATGAATAGTTTAACTACCTTGGGAACATCAAACTGAACTCCACCAAAGTTAGTGGATACATGTGTTGTAACAGTAAGTCCTCAAGGAACTACTCAAGTAAGGAGGCATAGATTTTTTTCTGGTTTGACAATGGCAACTGACAAACGGTCATGTCAATTTGGAAGTTGAGTTGCATTGGTACGTGAACTTTTGCCCGAACAACAAACGGAACCTTTTTAGAACCCGGAAGTGGAATTTAGATGAATACTTGTGTTTCTTTGAACAATCGATTCTTTGTCTCCCACGCAGAGAAGAGCTCATTGAAGTGCTGTAATGACTTCACAGTGGGGTTTGGCTCTACCTCAAAAGAGTGAGACATGATAAATTTCGACAACGATGTAGGAAGAGATGTTGATTGTTATGTGTGACAAATTGAACTCACTCCTCATTTTTTTGGCAATTGTTAGGATATTGTGAGATGTACTCAGGCACTGCTTTGCGAGTCCAGTCGCAAAAACGGATGTTGCATGTCCCCATGGTTGTCGCTGACTTTCCTGTCCATGCTTGACTGCCATGAAAGGCACAGTTAGACGTATGTACGAGGGAGCCAATTGTGAGGGATCTTCTTCTTGGGTGGCCATTAAAACCAAAAAATGGGGACTCTGCATAGAATTGACATAGAAAAAGGTTCAATCATACATTTTGCCACTAAGGCCCTTAAGTGTATCAATCAACACAGCACATAGGTCTTATGCTCTATTGCATGCAAATATAAATTGGTGTCTAAGAGTTTAGAAATGCACCTTCACCCTAAGGAGGAGCACGCTTTGATTCCAATTTTGAGGTTTTTTCTACCCAGACCATCAATGAAAACCCAATAGGCAAAAGAGAGATTTTGCTTCTCTTGTGCGTCTTCTTCTGTTGACATGAAATCATGTACAAAGCACGAATGGGAGCTTTCATCCTTTGATCCTTCCATCAACGGACAAAAGTTCTTGTGAGTTTCAAACCTTATGACAACGATTTGCACTCTAACAAGAAGGTAGATCACTAATCATCTATCAAGGACGTGTTATTGAGTAGAAGCATTCTAACAAAAGACCAGAAAAAGAAAATCGGATTTCTATTAACATCTTTTTAACATGTACATCTGTATCATGTATAGAACAAATGATGAATGTCAATTCTCACTCTTGAGATATTCGTTATTGAACCTATTTGATTCTTTGACAAGCATATGAAAATGATCTATTTTTCCATATTGGAGATCATGTTGTGGAATCACTCATACAAAACATTGCTCAGTTTGATAGATTTTGATGAAAATTTCATCAGATGACTTCCTTCCATTTTTTTTTTAATCTTTTTCAATTCCATTCTCTTGCTTCTCTTTCTGGAAATGCCGTAGTCATTAGATCACAAAATCTTTGAACATATGCTTTTCAACGTGCCTACATTCTTACATCCATGTATGTATGCTTTCCATGAAGGAGTTCTGCACACATTCATCTATAATGGACACAATACTCCCGTTTCTGGCCAAAGAAGATGGTAGGATCGATTCAAAAGGGCTCGTAAAACTTGGTACCACAAAGGAAAAACCACTCTTAAAGCATCAATAGTGTTTAGCCTAGCAAAAACAACCTAGCTCTTGTTTTAAATAAAATTGAAGAAACCAAGGAGTTCGATTACCCTTGGACATTTTGTTGAAACATCTCAAATTCATGTTCTTCCCAATGAGATCAAATGGAAAATTTTGCATCACCTTCAATTCCTTTGTCCACCAAAATGGACTGAAAAACTAGAAAAAAGCCAAAGTTATATAAGTGATCACGTATTTGAAGAAATCCATGGATAAAAGACGGTCATGCACATGTATAACGCCATCAATAACATGTTTTTCCCAAGTTTACTAGCTTGAAGGTAACCCAAAACAGCAAGTATTGCATTTTCCTATGTTAAAAAACTTGTGTACAACCCAAATAAGCACCATGATTCAAAATTCTACATATGCTAAATTCTAGAGATGTTTTGTACTTCTTACACAATGAGACATGTCCCTAGTGAAAGCCTTTGCACTACCTCAACATACATCTTCAAATCAAATTTAGTTTAGCCTTGTTCCTTCTTTCTACTAGTTTTCTGTGTACTATCAGATAAAAACATGTGCATTATGTGCTTCACAAGATGCACATTTTCCAGCCTATGTACCTGCAAGATTTCCTAAGCACCATAGTAGATATGCACCAAGAAAAGATGTTCAAGGCAAGCATTCCTTAAACTGCTTTTCTAACATTAACCCTACTCTATGGTAAAGTTACCACTTTGGTGGAAGTTTAAGATGTTTCTTTTGTGCACTCATGTTTGTAGTGATGATGAAAATTTACACACTTGACATACTGAGTGACAGTGCTTTCATCTAGTTCAATTGTCTATAATGCTCTGTGACAAGGGTCTCTCATTGTTGGTGCAAGAGGTATCTGCCAAATCTAGTGCGTACAATCAATGTTTCTAGACAAAATCAAGCTTTTGAAACCTTGATCTTGTCCCATTATTTTCCTTCCTCAGTATTATACTCCCCTTAATTCTCAAAAGAGCACCCCCTTTGTAACATCAAGAGATGGATTCACCTCAACAAACAACTCCAAGCTACCTCTCTGAACAAAAACTAAGATATACCTCTCTTGGTCTTGCTTAACCTTCATGCTAGCACTTGGCTCCTTGGTCCATGCCTTTCTCAACCTCCTCACCCACCTTTGGTCTGAGAATGTCTCCTTGTTGAGCTGAGTCTTTCAAATGCCTTCATGATTGTGATTTCAAATAAGGATGTACTCCCCTAACGATTGTCATGAATACCTCATGCTAGATTTCAACCCTTGTACATATGATGCCTTAAACTTCGTTCATGATCCAACCATCCTCTCCCCTCACGTTGTTGCTACCGCTGCCATTAGATGTGTTATGGATGCCCTCTAAAATCCCCCAAATGTTCCTTTTTTCTCTCCCCAACTCTCATTGGCCCTCCTCATTTTGGTTTGTAATTGACATCGTTGATTTCATCACTATTCATCTTGCTCAGGATGTCCCAAGTATTTGTATCATCTTTGCTCCTCGTATCAACTCTATAAATTTTGTTGGCCTTCATTTTCATGTCGCTTCGGATTTTTCACACGGTGGTGACTTAGCCCTGAATGATGCTACCAAAAAGCATGGTTTGTTCTGGTGGTATCATGCACACCAGCGCTCCCATGGCTACCATCACTCTTATGAGTGCCTTTTCTTCCAAGTGGTACCATAGCTAAAGAATCACCAAATCTACTTATGGTGATGCTCCTCATCCAACATTTTCTTCTATCAGTTCAACAGTGCCGAAACATTGTCCCCTACTTGTCAATGCTATGATTTTGCCAGTTTTGGTGGCCATGTTCAGCCAAAATGCATCCCTTGTCGCATTTTATCCACGTTAGAGGGAGAGAAAATTCACCTCCTTAAATGGGGGGAAGCGACGTTCAAATCCCTGCCTTTACAGCATCTGAGGTGCACTTAGAGGTCGTCTGAGGCTATAACCCTTCAGCTTCAACTTGAAGGGTAGTTGGTCAACTCCCTACTACATACAACCTGTAGTGGCTCTTTAGCTGCTGGTGATCTTTTAGTCGCCAGTCACCCTTTATCTTCCAAGTGACTCTTCAACTCTCATAGGTGGAAGTCTAACCCCCTAGGTGGTTATGCAACTTCTTACAACCTTTAAGGTGAGAGCCACCAAGGAGGCCCTCACAAGATTAATTAAGTGGCTCATCCTGTATAGTCCATAAATGCCTTCACAATCCTTCAATCATCATCAGATTCCTTTTGATGCCTGGAGTGTTTACCTCTACAACCATCAGCCTTTGACACTAAATGCCAATGCCTTAAGACGCACCTCTTACAGAGGCCTACACCTTCCTCAGTGAAAGGTAGTGGCTCTACTCTAGGTCTGGTGACTTCTCAAGGCATCCAGGGCAGGCGCACTATCCGTCCACAAGTGTACACTTGTGGCTACATCTTTGTAGATGGTTCAGGGAACTCTTAATGTACTTCTCCATGTGCTCTACAAATTCCTACATGTATTTCATATTCCACCAACCACGCATTGCCCTTCCAGATTTGAATTCATTTTAACCCATCCAACTTTTGCAAATTGTAGCAATCAATGCTCTCATCATCCTCAACCATACGTAGCCTTGTGTTGAGAACATGGTATTCAGTATTGATTGTTTTTCTGACCTTATCCCCCACCCTCCTTCCCCTTTCATTCTGATCCCCTAACCACTAGTTATGGGTAAGACATTTGCAAAATGTCTAGTGGATGGTCACACCACTTCATCTCTTACATTTACATGCATGGAAAGTGGGAGCACTACTACATTGGCTACAACCCTCCTCTTGTACACCATGATTGTATCACTAAAGAATGCTTTTTTTTTACTATGCGTAAGTACTTGTCTCTTTTTTCAAGCTCGATTCTTATGCCCTAAAATCAATTCTATTTTCTTCTTCTCCTAATCATTTGATTGATTTCCTCAAACTCTTCTCAAATTCCTTTTTTTCAAAAAATTTGTACGACCTGCTTCTCTGTTGTACTCAGTATCTTACTTAAAGAACTAAAAAAAGCCTTCTCTCATGGTGTAATCCCACCTCGTATATCCTCTTGTCTTGCTATACTCTATGTCTCATTTCCTTATCCTCTATTTTAGGCCCTAATACCTATCACCTCTTTACCATGCACGATTATTTGTTGTCTACTTTCTAGTTCCAAGCATATCCTATCACTGTCTTGGAATTTCGATGGTGTGATGAAAAAACACATGTGCGGAAACGAAGTCTTCATCATGTCTTTTTGTCTTCTTTGTGAGATTAGTGTAGTTTTCACAAGCGGAAACGAAGTCTCCTCCTCCTCCTCCTCCTCCTCCTCCTCCTCCTCCTCC
>SZWC01010096.1:28773-70508 GCA_023375785.1 Penium margaritaceum
ACTGGTGCAATATTCCACCGGTGCAATATTCCACCGGCGCAATATTCAACTGGTGCAATATTCCACCGGTGCAATATTACACCGGCGCAATATTCCACCGGTGCAATATTCCACCGGCGCAATATTCCACCTGTGTAATACTCCACCGGTGCAATAGTCCACCAGCGCAATATTCCACTGGTGCAATAATCCACCGGTGCAATATTCCAACGGCACAATATTCCACCGGAGCCATATTCCACCGGTGCAATATTCCCCCGGTGCAATATTCTACCAGCGCAATATTCCACCAGTGCAATATTCCACTGGTGCAATATTCCATCGGTGCAGTATTCCACCGGCGGAATATTCCACCGGCGCAATATTCCACCGGTGCAATATTCCACCGGTGCAATATTCTACCAGCGCAATATTCCACCAGTGCAATATTCCACTGGTGCAATATTCCATCGGTGCAGTATTCCACCGGCGGAATATTCCACCGGCGCAATATTCCACCGGTGCAATAGTCCACCCACCGGCAAAGAATTCCACTGGTGCAATATTCCACCGGTGCAATATTCCACCGGTGCAATATTCCACCGGCGCAATATTCAACTGGTGCAATATTCCACCGGTGCAATATTACACCAGCGCAATATTCCACCGGTGCATTATTCCACCGGTGCAATAATCCACCGGAGCAATATTCCACTGGTGCAATATTCCACCGGTGCAATATTCCACCGGCGCAATATTCCACTGGTGCAATAGTCCATCGGTGCAGTATTCCAATGGTGCAATATTCAATCGGTGCAACATTCCACCGGCGCAATATTCCACCAGCGCAATATTCCACCGGCGCAGTATTCCACCGGCGCAATATTCCACCGGCGCAATATTCCACCGGCGCAATATTCCACCGGTGCAACATTCCACTGGTGCAATATTCCACCGGCGCAATATTCCACTGGTGCAATATTCCACTGGTGCAATATTCCACCAGTGCAATATTCCACCGATGCAATATTCCACTGGTGTAATAATCCCCCGGTGCAATATTCCACCGGTGCAATATTCCACCGGTGCAATATACCATTGGTGCAATGTTCCACCGGCACAATATTCCACTGGTGCAATACTCCACCGGTGCAATATTCCACCGGTGCAATAATCCTCCCGCACAATATTCCACCGGTGCAATATTCCACCGGCTCAATAGTCCACTGGTGCACTATTCCACCGGTGCAATATTCCACCGGCACACTATTCCACCGGTGCAATATTCCACCGGTGCATTATTCCACCTGTGCAGTATTGCACCGGTGCAATATTCCACCGGTGCAGTATTGCACCGGTGCAATATTCCACCGGCGCAATATTCCACTGGTGCAATATTCCACTGGTGAAATATTCCATCGGCGCAGTATTCCACCGGCGCAATAATCCACCGGCGCAATATTCCACCGGCGCAATATTCCACTGGTGCAATAATCCACCGGCGCTATATTCCACCGGTGCAATATTCCACCGGTGCAATATTCCACCGGTGCAATATTCCACCGGTGCAATATTCCACTGGTGCAATATTCCACTGGTAAAATATTCCATCGGCGCAATATTCCACTGGTGCAATATTCCACCGGTGCAATATTCCACTGGTGCAATATTCCATCGGCGCAGTATTCCACCAGTGCAATATTCCACCGGCGCAATATTTCTCCGGCGCAATATTTCACCGGCGCAATATTCCACTGGCGCAATATTCCACCGGTGCAATATTCCACCAGTGCAATATTCCACTGGTGCAATATTCCACCGGCGCAATATTCCACCGGCGCAATATTCCACCGGTGCAACATTCCACCGGTGCAATATTCCACTGGTACAATATTCCACCAGTGCAATATTCCACCTGCGCAATATTCCACTGGTGCAATAATCCACGGGTGCAATATTCCACCGGCGCAATATTCCACTGGTGCAATGTTCCACCGGTGCAATCTTCCACCAGCGCAATATACCACCCGCACAATATTCCACCGGTGCAATATACCACCGGCGCAATAGTCCACTGGTGCAATATCCCACCGGCGCAATATTCCACCGGTGCAATATTCCACTGGTGCAGTATTGCACCGGTGCAATATTCCACCGGTGCAGTATTGCACCGGTTGCAGTTTGCAACCAGTTTGCAACCAGTTCGTAACCAGTTTGCAACCAGTTTGCAACCTGTTCGCAACCAGTTTGCAACAAGTTTGCGACCAGTTCGCAACCATTTTGTAACCAGTTTGCAACCAGTTCGCAACCAGTTCGCAACCAGTTTGCAACCAGTTCACAAC
Organism: Penium margaritaceum; assembly: GCA_023375785.1. Classification (NCBI taxonomy): domain Eukaryota; kingdom Viridiplantae; phylum Streptophyta; class Zygnematophyceae; order Desmidiales; family Peniaceae; genus Penium; species Penium margaritaceum. The sequence goes on from SZWC01010096.1 coordinate 31,095, forward strand.
CAGTTCGCAACCAGTTCACAACCAGTTCGCAAACAGTTTGCAACCAGTTGGCAACCAGTTTGCAACAAGTTTGCAACCAGTTCGCAACCAGTTCGCAACCAGTTTGCAACCAGTTGGCAACCAATTTGCAACCAGTTTGCAACCAGTTCAAAACCAGTTTACAACCAGTTCGCAACCAGTTTGCAACCAGTACGCAACCAGTTCGCAACCAGTTCGCAAGCAGTTTGCAACCTGTTTGCAACCAGTTTGCAACCAATTCACAAGCAGTTCGCAACCAGTTTGCAACCAGTTTGCAGCCAAATCGCAACCAGTTTGCAACCAGTTTGCAACCAGTTCGCAGCCAGTTTGCAACCAGTTTGCAACCAATATTATACCGGCACAATATTCCACCGGTGCAATATTCCACCGGCGCAATATTCCACCGGTGCAACATTCCACCGGTGCAATATTCCACTGGTGCAATATTCCACCAGTGCAATATTCCACCTGCGCAATATTCCACTGGTGCAATAATCCACCGGTGCAATATTCCACCGGCGCAATATTCTACTGGTGCAATGTTCCACCGGCACAATATTCCACTAGTGCAATATGCCACCGGTGCAATCTTCCACCAGTGCAATATTCCACCCGCACAAGGAGCAGCAGCAACTGCAGGAGCAGCAGCAACAGCAGGAGCAACAGCTCCGTCCATCCGCCTCATCTGCTTCCTCTATCCTATCATCCTCAGCCTGCTTGTATCATCGTCTCAAGCTGCCTCCTTGCACTGCCCTCTCCCGTCGTTCGCAGTCCTTCAGGACATCGGACACCACCAGTCTTCCTGCTCCCATTGCGAACCAACTGGGAAACAAGCCGTCACTCATCAGCGGACCAGTGTCTCTGCTCGCCGCACAAATTCCTCTGCTGTAACCAACTCCCTCTCGCTACCAGGATGTCGGACACCACCAGTCTTCCCGCCCGTCGGTCTCGGGCCAACTGGAGAACAAGCCGTCACTCTCCTGAAGGCAGAGCACTTTGGTTGCTTCACTCGTGCTTCTCATCTCGCCGTCATTCTCTCTCTGCCACGACCTCCATCTTCCGCCTTCGCCACGCCGTCCTCATCTCCATCAGCTTTCCGTTGTTTCATCTTCAGGTCATCCTCATCTGCATCTTCATTTGCTGCCTTCAGCCCTCCTCATCATCTCCACTCCAGCCTCCTTCCTCAACTCAGCATCATTTGTCTCCCTCAAGTCGCCCTTTGTCCTCAGCAACATTCGCACCGTCTCCGCATCAGCCTTCCTCATCAGCCTTCTTCATCAGCGCACAAGGTTCCATCCATGCGCCCACTCATTCATCAGCTACCATCATCCGCTTCAGCATCATCTTCCGCTCGGCACAAGGATCCGCCCGGTCGCATCGCCTGTTCCGCGATGACCTGCGCCCACGCCAAAAACTTCTGCAGTGCACGCGGCTTGTCCCTGCGTCCACTCCTATTTTCATCAGCTTCCGCTTGCTCATCATCCGCATTTGTGGCCAGCACAAGGATCTGCACGAGCTGTTGCCCATTCAGCAGCAGCCTGCACCCACGCCGGCAACAGATCTCTCGCGGCGCGTTGGCACCTGCCTTCCCCTTGCCGCATTCTACCTCCCCTATTTCAACAACGCACATGGTTTCGCCCCTGCGTCCACTCTGTCGTCCAGCATTCCTTCTCCATTATCCGCCTTCATCATTCGCTCGGCACAAGGATCCGCCCAGTCGCATCGCCCGCTCCGCGACGACCTGCGCCCACGCCGAAACTTCCTACAGCGTACGAGGTTCCACCCTTGCGCCCAACAGTCCTCAACAGATCCTCTTCCTCCTCATCCTTCGCTTGGCAAGGATCTGCCCGGTTGTGCATCGCCACTCTTGCAACGACCCGCGTTCACGCCACAAGGTTCACCCAGCTCCTCCTCTCATCAACCCTCAACCGCAGTTCATCTCCTCAAATCGTCGCCTTCCAATGACCTTCATCGCCAAAAGACCTCCTCTCCCAGCAGATCGGCCACTCGTCAACACTACCACCAGCATCTATGGGCCGGTCAACTTCTCCTCCTTCCCGCGTCACTTCCTCACCCTGTGTGAGGAGCTGATACTCATGGAAAATGGAGCAACAAACATTCTATAGTGGTCGCAGGACTTCTGTAACCTCTTCCACCTCTGCTACATCAATGGCGTCCCAATCTCCTTCACCCTCCAACACTACCCTCTCTACGAAGGAGGCGGACGCTTCCTTACAAATTTCCACTCCACGTTGGTGCCCTTTGTGGAGGAAGAGATTTGAGGAGCTCTGCTCAGCATCTCTGCTCCCATCTTCAATCCCCTCATTCACAAACGCAAATACACCCTCAACAAAATATGGAGAGTCCTACTTCACGCATGCCGTTGCCCCATTCCTCCGCCAGTCCACGAACCACCAAGACTGCAACACTGCCGAGTAGTAGCATCTGCTCGAATCTGACTGGTTCGTGACTGCTACAAAGACACCTCCCTGGTGGACCCAAGGAGGAAGTCAACCTTACAAGAATCGAGTCAGATTCAGGGAGGGTGTCGGAAATGTGTGCTCTCTGACTTCAATTCTTGTTGCAAAAGGGCCTCAGATAATCCAAGAAGAGGTCCAGGTGATCTCTTGCAAGAGAGACCAAATAAACGGTCCAACGTTCCCCTCCGAACTGTTACTGACCAAAGTGATGATGAGTCATTCGCGTCCGGCTAGCGAAGAAGCGGTTGCTCTTGTGTCTTTGTCCTGTTCACTTGTATATATGGAGGATGTTCCTTCCCTGCAAACCTCAACCAGAATAGTTCTGCTCATCCTGTTCCCTTTGGTTCCGCGGCTTCACCGCCGTGCTCTCACTCTGCTCGCTCCTACTATCTTTCGCCCACCACTCTCTGCTCGCAGCTCCTCACTTCGTCACCTTCGATCCTTCGCTCAACCTCATCGCATTACTCGCTTCGATCTCCTCTCCTCCTGTGTACCTTGGAGCCCCGACGCCTTGCCTCTCTCAAGGCTCTGTGACTAACTCCTTGGGTTTGCACTCACCTTTCTGCTTTGGTCACTTCTCCACCAAGCTCCTGCATGCTCCATTGCTTCTACTTGCTTCTGCTCTTGCCGCTGTCAGTCATTGCATTCTTCTGACACAAGATACATGCATAAGTACTAGGGGTCCTAGGTCTATCCTAGTCCTACGGTTAAGGTGGGCGGTACGCTAGTCGTAGCCGCAACCGCCTTGCTGCTGTTGCTGCTTCTGCTGAGGGTGGAGTCACGAAGCGACTCCATAGATGTCTTTGGTAGGGTCCTTGTCGAGTGGGTTGTCCGTTGTACACCGGTTGCGTTTTGGCGGGCAACTTGTCTCTTTGGCTTGTTGGCGCGTAGTGCGGACCGGATCGCGTAGTCGTTGGAGGGGGCGCGATCTTACCGGTAGGCACTGTCACGACGGAGAGACTGCCGTTGAGGCTGACGGACGTCTTGTTGTCGGCCTGACCGGGCTCGCTTGTGGGCTGACCGTTCCGGTTTATTGTGCTCCACTGAAGAGGTGACTCGGAACTTTGACGGGTATTTGAATAATTGCACTGTGTCCGACTCAGGTCGGATAGTGCACAAGATGCCTTGTTTTTCCTGTTGCGAGATCATGTTCTGTGACTTGTGTGAATGCAGATATTTTCAAACATTGACCGGAGGTAGAAAGAAGGGTATGCACTCCATCAGCAAGGGTACGATTCCAGCGTTCAAACACACCATTTTGCTAGGGGGTGTAGGGGGCCATGCATTCAAGGCGGACACCACGAGACTAAAGGAAGCGAGAGGTGTGACCAAAAAACTCACCTCCCCTGTCACTGCAAAACACATGCAGGGAGTGAAGACAAGCATGCTCGGCCTGAGGGAGCCATGCTTCAAGGACATCGGTGACCTCACTCTTGTGACGGAGAAAAAAGACCCAGCAATACCGGGAGAAGTCATGAGTCAAGCAGAGAACATAGCGACCGAGACCACCAAGGAAGGCATGGGACAATGGACCCATAACTTCAGCATGAACAAGGTCAAGAGGGTGAGATGAGCGAGAATCGGAGGTAGAGAATGGAGAGCGATGCAGCCTGCCAGTGGAACAGTCTAGACAGCTCAAGGAGCAAGAAGGGGCAAAGGAGGCCGGGTCCAGGCCCACAGCAGGCTGAAGGCAAAGGAGACACTGGGTGGCAGCACTGTGAATGTGACAAAGCCGATGATGCAAGAGGTCAACATGAGCAGGAGACAAGGAGGGCACCAAGAGCAGAGGCAGCGGAAGACGATGGAAAGGAAAGCGGCACGCGAAACAGACAATCACAGTGTACTCCACGCAAAACAACACGGCCAGTCGAGCGGAGAGAGATCGAGACAAGGCCGTGGCTGGACGAGAAGTCCATGCCCTGGTCGTCAAGGGTGGTCACAGAGAGAAGGCTGACCTCAAGGTCAGGACCGTACAGCACATCAGGAAGATAGACTATACCTCCAGGACCAATGAACCGAACGACACCAACGCCATGAACGGGAAGAAGCTGGCCGAAGGCAGTGCAGACCGAGTGAACAGAGCCAACGGGATCAAGGGAGACAAAGGAGCGGCATAAGGTCATGTGATGGGTGGCCCCATAATCAATGATCCAAAGGCCAGGGGCTGCAAGAGTGGTAGGAAGGACAAGATAGACAGCAACAGTGCCACGAAGAGACATAGAGGAGGATGCACCAAGACGAGTGGGGAACATGTGAGACTGCCAATCTTCAATCCAGTCACAAACATCAAGCAGGTCCCCTTGCACACCACCAGACGCCGTATCCCGGAGGGTGGCGTCACACTCACAGACAGACGTACGACACTGGCCACTCACACTAATACCTCCCTGAGAGCGAAGGTGAAGGAGTTCAGTGAGGCACCACTCAAGGATACGCTCCTCGTCACGGTGGTCAGAGGAGCGGTTGGAGGAGCGGTTAGAGGAGCGGTTAGACAGGTGGCCATCGTCACACGTCTAGGAGGGTGCAGAGTAGTGTGAGGACGGAGGACCGTAGTAGGGAGGACCGTCGGGGGGTGGAATCCAGCCCCAAGGACTGGGAGGTGAAGGTGATGGTTGAAGTGGAGCAGATGTGGTGGCAAGGATGGAGGCTGAGGAAGAGGAGGAAGAAGAGGCGACTCTCACTGCCGTAGCTGCGGAAGAGGAGGTGACCCTGGTGCGTGCCCAATGGGCATGCATGGAGGAGGCCAGACGAGCATCATCACGGGGGACAGGACATTTGGACATAGAGTGACCAGTAGCGCTACAGTTCCTGTCAGAAGTTTGCTGGTGCTGTCGTTGCGTGGACGCGGTCACAAGCACGAGCGTTGTATATTAGGGCACAAGCACGAGCAGAAGCAGAGCGGAAGCAGCGACAGAAGATGGAATGGAAGCAGAAACGGATGAAAAGAGACGAAATCAATTGTGGGTGCAACACCGAAGGTACGGGCACTGAGGATTTTCTTCGAAGAGTGGACGCAGTACTTTGGAGAAAAGGACGGAAGCTTCTTCGAAGGTGCGGGTGTTGCTGATATATGAGTGACGTTGGCAAGTAGGAGAGGGCGCAGTGCAAGAGCACGGGCGCTGAGAGGGAAATGAGGGCAAAGGTAGTGGAGGCGGCCCAGAGGGCGAGCCTGAAGAGGAATCCAATGGATTAAGTACTCAATAGAATGAAAGCAATACAAATAGGTAATGTCCTAGCCTAGCGCGCTTCGTCGAGCGGGCATAAGAGTAAGGTGGCGACTCGGGCAAGAGAGGGAGGAGTGGTTCAAGACCACGATGCGGCTTTGCTAGCCGTACGTATAGGGGACTTACGTGTACAGGCACGATCTCTGCAGGTGCATTCACTACGACCGTTTGTTGCACGAATGCGTTTGCTCGGTCTTGGCGAGACTCGCACATTGGTCGAGCGTGAGACCGTTCGGTCTTTTGGTCGTATGACTCCAGAGATGAACCTGCGCTGTCACTCTTTATTTTCTTAGTGGCTGCACCCCTTGAAGCGATCTCCGAGATAATGTCCGACACCCCCCTTAGATCAGGAGAGGGTTGCAAGCCTTGAAAGGCAGGCCTGGGAGTCCTGCTTCTGACGAGGCACAGTACAGAGAGAGCTTGTGAGGTTTTGGAGGCGGTGGACGCCTCAGCACCAGGTTGTAGAGGGAGGAGAGAAAACCTGGGTGGTGCAGTAGTTTCTGAGCAAAATCAGTGAGTGTGATGGAGGAAGGAATGGTGGTAGAGGGCATTGTCAGAAGAATGCAATGAGTGAGAGCAACAGGAGCAGAAGCGAGCAGAAGCAATGAACACTGCAGGAGCGTGTAAGCAGAATGGCGGAGGCAGAAAGGCGAGTGCGGTTTCTAGGGAGTTAACTGCAGGGCCTTAAGAGAGGCTAGGCACCCAAACTCCGAGGCAGACAGAGGCCAGTGAGAGAACTTGAGAGTGAAGCGAGTGATGTGCTGAGATTGAGCGAAGGGTCGAGAGTGATGAAGCGAAGGGTGAGCTGGGAATGGTGGGCGAAAGCGGTAGGAGCGAGGGGCAAGCAGAGCGAGAACACGGCAGCGAAGCCGCGGAACCAAAGGGAACAGGATGAATAGAACTGTTCTGGTTGAATGAGGAGTGAATGAACATCCTCCGTATATACAGCAGAAAAGGACAAAACAGGTATGAACGGCTTCTTTCCGCTAGCCGTACACGTGGCAACGTGGTCGCTTATTAGGGGCGGCTCAACTCTGTTGGAACGGTCGTGACCGACCAGCCGTTGCCGAGGAGGTTCGGTGCGAGACCTGAACCTGTAGCGAGAGCTCGGATTATCCGAGGGGTGTATTTTATGAGGTGGACCTTGTCAGAGTCATATTTCTGACAGCCCCCCTAAGTCCGACAAGGTTTAGAGTCCTAAGTGCATAGAGAGCCTCAGTGTCCAGATGTCGCTGTCTGATGGGGGGATTAACCACTCGACGGAGGGAGAGGATGATCACATTGCAGAGATTCGGGTTCCACGCTGCTGCCATAAGTGTGTGCCACATTGCTGCGACTGGTGACACTTCCTCGATGATCCTGTGGTAGACAGTATGGGTGGTTTTGCGTAGGCACCTTTTGACGTCCTGCAGAGTTGTGGTGTATGCTCTTGGAGGACATCCGAGGTTGTCATACACTCCTTCTAAGAAGTGGGAGAGCTGATACCCAGGGAGGAAAGAGTGCTTTGTCTTCACCTGTATACCACCATACCAGTCGTGGATGTTTTCTCCCAACTGATCAAGCATGGGAATATGTGTCCAGTCGCGGGCCGGTATTGCCATGACGTTTTGGTTATTTCAAGTATATGGCAGTTGATGATGTCTGCTTCACCAGCGTAGCTTTGCAGGTTTACCCTGCCGAGGATGGTGGTACTGCGGTTGGAGAAAAGAGAGGAGTAGGGCTGTGCAGATGATGCAGATGATGGCGGAGGGGAAGAAATGGGTAGTACAAGGATATTTCTGATGGCGCTGGAGGCAGCTTGAGGAATGATGCTGATGAATGCAGAGTTGGAACCGTGTGCACTTTGAAGGATTCGGTGTGGGCGCAGGTTGCCACGAACCAGGCAATGCAACCGGGCGGAGCCTTGTACCGAGCAGATGATGAGAGTAGATAATGGCGGAGGAGCGAGTAATGATGGCGTGGGCGTAGGGGTGAGACCTCGTGCACTGGAGGAAGGTTCGTCTTGGACGCAGGTCGTTGCAAAACGGACGATGCGACCGGGCAAATCCTTGTGCCGAGCGGAAAGCAGATGCAGAAGCGGAGGATTTGATAACCGAGTGGGCGCAGGGGCGGAACCTCCTGCGCTGCGAAGAAAATCGGTGTGGGCGCAGGTCGCCGCGAGATTGGCGGTCCGACCGGGCGGATCCGTGTGCCGAGCTGATTTAGCAAAAGCGGATGATGGCGGAGGAACAATGGTTGATGGAGTGGGCGCAGGGGCGAAACTGTCAGAATTCAATACAAGCATCACAAGGCACAACCCAGGACCTACGTGACGGATATTTTGGAGCCACAAGAAGAAAATACCCAGGACATCCCTTTCTCGGTGAGCTCCACATATTCCCCTACCAAGTCGTTTGGATTCTCACCTCGGCACGATAAATTGGTCGGTCACGACAGCCATGAGCGCCAACTAAATCCATCTGCCGGCCGTTGCTCTCCCGCCAACGGCCAACGCGCCCTTATGACAACGACTACCGGCGGGACTACGGTGGCGCTAGTGTGGTCTTCATGGTTTGGTCCTCGCTACAAGACAACGGTCGAGTCCAGCACGAACGGAGGCTCGTATAACAAACAGAACCCCTCGCCCCCGGTGTGGATCCGCTCCGCATCCCTATCTCCAAGCAAGACAATGGTCCGCCTTCGGCGGCATCTCTCGTATCGCCCACCATAGTCGGTGGTGCGCCTAGGCTAGTGAAGGTAGACAACTTAATTCCCAGTTCCTGTCCTTGTATTCTTTACCACTTGTTTGTCAATCAGTTCCATCGTCTCTCTTCGGCCCGGGCTTCGGCCCTGCCCCCACTCGGCCCCGACTTCGTTCCTGCCACTAGTTGCACTGTGACTCATGGCCCACTGCCATGGCACAACTTCCTCCTTCATCGTTGCCTCAGTTATGTTCTGCCATCTCCTCATGCAAGGCCCGGGCTTTGCGCTGCCTCCAGTTGCATCGTTCATCATTCAGCCCGCTCCTTCGCGCTGCGGCCTCGCTCATCGCTCGGCCCGCCCCTGGATGCTGTGGCTCTCCATCTTCATCTTTGCGCATGCCTCAGCAGTTGACTCTCCTTCTCGGCCCGCGTACCTTCGCTGCAGCCCTCGTGGTTCTTCGGCCCGTGCCTCAGCGTTGCGGCCTTTCGGCCCGCGCCTTGGCACTACCCCCAATCTGGCACTCTCAGATTGCTCTCCTGCTCTTATCATGTTCAATCTTTCCGTTAGTGCCCGTGCTTGTCCACCGCGCCCACTCATGCTCCCGTCAGTGCCTAAAGCGCAACGCTCGTCTCCGGGACCGCGCCCAGACTTGTTGACGTCCTGTTTCTCGTGCTCTGGCTCAAGGAATGCTTCAGACATGGACAACAATTTACCGACATGGTATCAGAGCAAAGCGAAAACTCCTGGCTTATTCATCACGTTGAGCTCCTTTGCTGACGCTCGAAGCACCACATCAGCATCAGCAACAACAACAGCAGTCAGAACAACTGTCGCAACCGTAGCATCATCAACATCACATCCTTCATTTGCAGCAACCCTACCTCTCTGGAAGCATGGTTTTACTCCACATCGAATCAAGCAACAGCAGCATGAACGCCAGCACCATCCTCCTTCTTCCTCTTTGCGGCGCGGCAGTACCACCTGTCCTCTTGACCGCAATCTCCCCTCCAAGACCCGCAGTTCTTCACAAGCTGAACAGTATGAACAACAGCTGCAGTCATTTAACTTCACTTCATTCACTCCTCTGACCTCTTTGCGATGCAGCAGTACTTCCTGCTCCCTTTATCGCCTCTATGCCTCAGACTACATCACATCCACACAAGCAAAGCAACAACAACGGGATCTATGCAGCAACTACACAATGGCAGGAACAACATCATAGACTACAACAGCAACAGCAGCAACATCACAACATCCACAATTGACAACAGCAAGATCCCTCTGGCGGCATGGTTGTACACCACCAAGTTTAGAGAAAGGCTTGACGAAGCAGCTGCAGCAGCACTTACATCAGCACTCGCAACAGAGATCATCTTCCGGCCAACGAAGCAAAGTCCGATGCCTTCTCCTCGGCCTCCGCTTTCTCCACAACTTCGCCAAGTCACACAACCAACAGCCCCTTAACAAGCATCTGTCGCAGCGGTGTGGCATCTCTGCCAATCCATCCACCTCTCCTCTGAAGCGTGACAGAAAGGACTGGCACTCTGACCATCTCTTCATCAACAGCACCAGCAGCAACGAAGAAACCCCGCATTCACCTCAATCGATGGATCACTCGATGCAACAGCTCCTGCCACCACTACAGACGACAGCCACAACACCACATCACAACACCAGCCGCCTCCTCATATTCGCTCAATCAGTCACGAACACTATGTCAGAAGAATGCAGGAAGCGGTGACAGTAGGAGTACAAGCAAGCAGAAGCAAGGCGGTTCGTAAGAACGTGTTGGCAGAATGACGCAAGCAGAGAGACAGGTCCAGTCCCAAGGAGTTCGTCGGGGGTCTTTGAGAGAGGCAAGGCACCGAAGCTCCAAGGTAGACAGATGACAGTGAGAGATCACTGCAGAGAGGCGAATGATGCACTGGGAGCGAGCGAAGGGTCGAGAGTGACGAAGCGAAGACCGAGCTGAGAATGGTGGGCGAAGGCAGTAGAGATGATGAGCGAACAGAGCAGGGACACGGCGGCGAAGCCGCGGAACCAAAGAGAACAGGATGAGCAGAACTGTTCTGGTTAAACTCGAGGGAATGAACATCCTCGGTATATATGGACAGAACAGGATTAAAGGATTTGCAACGGCTTCCTTCCGCTAGCCGGACGCGGGTGACACACGTCACTTTATTAGGGGATCTCTTGACCGTTTGGTCCCAACGGGTAGTCCCGAGAGCTGTTGGTCAAGTTGGTTCGGTGGAGGACCCGAACCGTTATTGAGAGCTCGGATATTCTCCGAGAGACTTGGCTTGTCAGATTCTGATTTCCAACACCTCCCGTGAATCTGACAAGGTTGAAGGAGAGTGACCTCTTGTGTTAGTGGTAGTATACGTCTTCCCACATGGGTGAACGTTCCACTCCACAATGTATCATGAGGTTGTTCCACATTTCCCCGAGGTCAGAAGGGAATTCATCTACCAGCTGATGAAGTCTTCATCCGAGGACTCTTTTGAGTCCTTCCCTGATTTCCTGGTTAATCTGCTCCTGGTAGAGATGGAGGGTTTCATCAGAAACCGTTGGCCCCAGGTAGGTCAGATTTCCAAGTAGGGCATCAGTGATTTTGTAGCCATGTAGGAGTTCGGGGTACAGGGCCTTGTACACCTGACTTGCCCAAGCTTGTGCTGTATAGGGGCAAGAGGTCTGACGCAGAACACGCACTCTTCGAGTGATGTCTGGAAAACTGTCGTTGTTCTTACAGGTGGTTGCAACCCACTGTTTCCTCCAGGCTTGCTGTAGGATACGATGCCACAGTTCAAAGATAGAGTTGGTCTTCAGTTGGTGATGACGGTAAGAAGGATGGAGCAGCTCCCAAAGCAGACGGTAGACATTGAAGAAGGCGTCATCGTAGTCTGGGATGGGACGATATGGCGAGCGAAGGTGTTCGTATTGTCCAGTGAGGAGCTGTGCCATATTGTATTGGTTGATTGGTGTTCTTCGTGCCAGAGTAAGCACTTGGTCTTCCCAATCAACAACATTGCTTCCATCTTCTTCGAGCATGGCACATGTCTCCTAGGAGAGAGCCATGTGGAGAAGTAGGAGAAGGGATGACACTGCCACTGTGCTAGTCACAGGAGAGGCTCTGCCACAGCTGATCTTCTGTGTTCCTGTGGGGAGGTGGAGACGAGTGAGGAGGGAAAAAACTGGATTGAGGAGAGAAAGGAGGCTGTTGCAAGGGAGAAGATACTAAGACGGTGGTGGATGCACAGGGATGAAACCACGTGTGGATCCTTGAGGCGACTGAGTGGATGATGAGAGCAGATGACGGCGGAGGAATGTTGAGCGGGCGAGTGAGAGATAATGGGAGTAGGCGCAAGGGTGGAACCTCGTGCGCTGAGAAAGTTCCGGCGTGGGCGCAGGTCGTCGCGAGGCAGGCGATACGACCAGGCGGATCCTTATGCCAAGAATGTGAGGACAGCAGATATTTGGTGAAGGGCGGTTTGGACGGCAGAGTGGGCGCAGGGGCGAAACCACGTGCGCTGCTGCAATAGAGGGATAGAATGCGGCAAGGGGAAGGCGAGAGCCAACGCGTTGCAAGAAATCTGCTGCCGGCGTGGGTGCAGGCTGTTGCGAAGCGGGTAGCTAGCTTGTGCAGGTCCTTGTGCAAGCCACAGATACTGATGATGAGCGAGCGGAAGTTGATGAAATAGGAGTAGGTGCGGGGGCGAAACTATGTGTGCTGCGAAAGTTTTTGGCGTGGACGCAGGTCGTCGCGAAATGGGCGATGTGACCGGGCGGATCCTTGTGCCGAGCGGAAGATGATCCTGGAGCGAAGAGGAAGCGGATGAGGGCAGCTGATGAATGAGTGGGTGCAGGGGCGGAACCACATGCGCTAATGAAGAAGGCTGTTGAGGAAGGCTGATGCTGAGGCAGCGCGAACGATGCAGATGATGGCGGGCGAGTTGGAGAAAGCAGATGAGGCTGAATTGAGGAAGGAGGCCGGAGCGGAGATGATGAGGAGGACTGACGATAGCAGAGGAAGATGTAGATGACCGGAAGAAAAGTTGCTGACGATGCGGCGGAGGTGGGAGATGCAGGTTGCGGCAGGCAGAGACTGGCGAGGAAGGAGGCGGTGCATGACAACCAAGTACTCCGCTTTCAGGAAAGTGACGGCTTGTTCCCAAGTTGGCCCGATACCGACGGGCAGGAAGTCTGCTGGTGTCCGATATCCTGGTAGCTAGAGGAAGTCAGTTGTAGCAGAGGAAGTCGTACGGCAGGCAGAGACACTGGTCCGCTGATGTCAGGAGAGTGATAGCTTGTTCCCCAGTTGGCTCGCAATGGGAGCAGGAAGACTGGCGGTGTCCGATATCCTGATGGCGGGAGTTACACTGCTGTTGTTGACGATGCGAAAAGGCAGTGCGAGGACGCGATGCGAGAGAATGAATGAAACAAGTTGAAGAGGATGGAGTGGTCGAGGCAGATGAGGCTAATGAGAAGAAAAGAGGATGACGCAGCTACTTGCGCAGGCAGAGATGTTGAGAGGCAGCAGTCTGCAAGCGACAGGAAGCTTCTAGGAAGTTGATGGCAGGCGACGGTTTGAGAATTGCTTGCGGTTGTTGTGAGCAACAAGTCACCTATTTGTTGGCCACGGGCGCGGAGTGGGCGAAGGGCTTCCGTCGGGTGACGAGACGTTTCTTCAGCCTCAGAAATACTTCCACCAGTGCTGCTGATGTCAGCTGCTGGCGAAGCGGAGAGACGCGAAGTGGCGGTGGCGGCGACGGAGGACTGCGGATCCGAGAAGTGAAGCAACGGTGGCGGCAGAGAGATGACTTGGTCACGGGGCACCAAGTGATGTCGCCTGATGCTCTGATACCATGTCAAAAGAATGTAGGAAGCGGCGAAAGTAGGAACAGAAGCAAGCAGAAGCAAGGCGTTTCGTAAGAACTTGTTGGCAGAATGACGCGAGCAGAGAGACAGGTCCAGTCCCAAGGAGTTCGCCCGAGGTCTTCAAGAGAGGCAAGGCACCAAAGCTCCAAGGTAGATAGATGACAGTGAGAGATCACTGCAGAGAGGCAAATGATGCACTGGGAGCGAGTGAAGGATCGAGAGTGACGAAGCGAGGACCGAGCTGAGGATGGTGGGCGAAGGCAGTAGAGATGATGAGCAAGAAGAGCAGGGACACGGCGGCGAAGCCGCGGAACCAAAGGGAACAGGATGAGCAGAACTGTTCTAGTTTAACTCAAGGGAATGAACATCCTCGGTATATATGGACAGAACAAGATAAAAGGAATTGCAACGACTTCTTTCCGCTAGCCGGACGCGGGTGACACACGTCACTTTATTAGGGGATCTCTTAACCGTCTGGTCCTAACGGGTAGTCCCAAGAGCTGTTGGTCAAGTTGGTTCGGTGGAGGACCCGAACCGTTATTGAGAGCTCGGATATTCTCCGAGAGACTTGGCTTGTCAGATTCTAATTTCCGACACACTAACCCTCTCCGGATGGACCTCTCGCAAAACAACAACACCCTTTACCTCCTCAGCCACATCTGCACCAACGTCCCCAGTAGTAGTTCCTGGCAACAAACAATACCATCAGCTTCAAAGCATGCTCTGAAAATCTTTGCAAGCACACATGACCCTGCAGCTCAATATCTTCATCAACAACAACATTTTCCCAACATTCTCAAGCTCAACTTTTGGGTCCAAAGTCCTGCTTCACACCACAGCAACAACCACCCTGTCTATCCTGCACCACTTCTCTGATGGCACAACGACTACCGCCGTTGTTATACCACCTCCGCACAGCAGCAAGAGCAGCACCTAACCTGTGCTCACTCCTCCGGACCAATCTTCCCTCACTTGACTTGGAGACCTTCTTTGGCAACACCATCCTCTCAGCTCTCAACTACATTCCTCCACCGCATGCTTCAAACCAGCTCAACGCCAATCCCCTCCACCTTCATCTTACTCCCAGTCTCGCGGCGCGTTGTGCAACCACAATCCCTTGCCGCATCTACTTCCTCTCAGCCCACCATCTGCTTGTACTTCTCCAGCCTACTCTGCCTACACAACAATCAACTTCTGTGCCTTGTGAGCTTAACGGGGGGTGTCAGAATTCAATACAAGCATCACAAGGCACAACCCAGGATCTACGAGACGGATGTTTTGGAGCCACAAGAAGAAAATACCCAGGACATCCCTTTCTCGGTGAGCTCCGCATATTCCCCTACCAAGTCGTTCGGATTCTCACCTCGGCACGATAAATTGGTCGGTCACAACAGCCATGTGCGCCAACCAGATCCATCTGCCGGCCGTTGCTCTCCCGCCAACGGCCAACACGCCCTTACGACAATGACTACCGGCAGGACTACGGTGGCGCTAGCGTGGTCTTCGCGGTTCAGTCCTCGCTACAAGCCAACGGTCGAGTCCAGCACGAGCGGAGGCCCGTACAACGAACAGAACTCCTCGCCCCCGGTGTGGAGCCGCTCCGCATCCCTATGTCCGAGCAAGACAATGGTCCGCCTTCGGCGGCATCTCTCGTATCGGCCACCATAGTCGGTGGTGCGCCTAGGCTAGTGAAGGTAGACAACTTAATTCCCAGTTCCTGTCCTTGTATTCTTTACCACTTTTGGTCAATTAGTTCCATCGTCTCTCTTCGGCCCGGGCTTTGGCCCTGCCCCCACTCAGCCCGGACTTCGGTCGTGCCACCAGTTGCACTGTGACTCATGGCCTGCTGCCATGGCACAGCTTCCTCCTTCATTGTTGCCTCAGTTATGTTCTGCCATCTCCTCATGGAAGGCCTGGGCTTTGCCCTGCCTCTTGTTCCATCATTCATCATTCAACCCGCTCCTTCACGCTACGGCCTCGCTCATCGCTCGGCCCGCCCCTGGATGCTGCGGCTCTCCATCTTCATCTTCGCGCATGCCTCAACAGTTGACTCTCCTCCTCGGCCCGCGTACCTTCGTTGCGGCCCTCTTGGTTCTTCGGCCCGTGCCTCAGCGCTGCGGCCTTTCGGCCTGCGCCTCGGCACTGTCCCCAATCTTGCACTCTCAGATTGCTCTCCTGCTCTTATCATGTTCAATCTTTCCGTCAGCGCCCGTGCTTGTGCACCGCGTCCACTCATGATCCCGTCAGTGCCTAAAGCGCAGTGCTCGTCTCCCGGACCGCGCCCAGACTTGTTGACGTCCTGTTTCTTGTGCTCAGGCTCAAGGAATGCTTCAGACATGGACAACAATTTACCGACAAAAACCACGTGTGCTGCGGAACATAGGAGTAGGATGCGGCAAAGGGGAAGGCAGAAGCCAACGCGCCGTGAGAAATCTGCTGTCGACGTGGGTGCAGGCTGCTGCGAAGCGGGCAGCTAGCACAGCAGATCCGTGTACTGGCTGCAGATGCTGATGATTGCTGATCAGGAGGTAAACGCTGATGAAGACGGAGTGGGTGGAGGGGCGAGGCGCTTGCGCTGCAGAAATTTTGGCGTGGGCGCAGGTTGTCGCGGAACGGGCGATGCGACTGGGCGGATCCTTGTGCCGAGCGGAGAAACGATGCGGAAGCGGAGAAATAATTGATGATTTGAGTGGGCGCAGGGGCAAACCACGTGCGTTGCAGAGTAGTGCGGATGATGAAGCGATGAAGCTGATGCGGAGGCGGCTCAGAGGAGACAGAGGGAGCAGAGAGTGAACTGATGTGAAGGCAGGCTTTGAGGAGGCCGAGGATGGAGGGGAAGTGTGGAGGCTGATGGAGAGGAGGCTGGTGACGATGCTGATGGCACGGCAGGAGAGGAAGATGGAAGCGGAGAAAGTCACAGTGGGAGCAGGGTGTAGAGCTAGGAGGCGGAGCGACAGTGGGCGCGAGCAAGGCAACCAGTTGCTTCTGCTGTCAGGAGAGTGACGGTTTGTTCCCCAGTTGGCCCGAGACCGACGGGCAGGAAGACTGGTGGTGTCTGATATCCTGATGGCAGAAGGCAAGCTGTTGTTGATGACGATACGAGAGGGCGGTGCAAGGAAGTGGCTCCACAAGATGGCTGTAAGAAGGAAGATGATGATGAAGCTGGCAAAACGGGGAAGGTTGTTGGAACAGATGACGAAGATGAGGCTCGCGCTGAGAATGGAAGGATGAAAGGAGGATGTGCGACGAACGGCAAGAAGCTTCTAGGAACATGACGATAGGCAGCGGCTCGAGGGTTACTAGCAGCTGTTGTGGACGACAGGTTTCCAATTGTCGGCCACGGGCGCAAAATGGACGTATGGCTTTCTCAGGGTGACGAGACGTTTCTTTAGCGCGAGGACCACTTCAAGCGTTGTTGCTTATGTCAGGTGCTGGCAAAGCGGACAGACGCGAAGTGGCGGTGGTCGCGGCGGAGGAATGCAGATCCGAGAAGGGAAGCAACGGTGGTGGCACAGTGATGACTCGGTCATGGGGCACCAGGTGATGTCGCCTGTTTCTCTGATACCATGTCAGAAGAATGCAATGAGCGAGATCGACAGGAGCAGAAGCTAGCAGAAGCAATGAAGACTGTAGGAGCGTGTTGGCAGAATGGCGGAGGCAGAAAGGCGAGTGCGGTTTCCAGGGAGATAACTGCAGGGCCTTGAGAGAGGCTAGGTATCCAAACTCCGAGGTAGACAGAGGCTAGTGAGAGAACTCGAGAGTGAAGCGAGTGATGCGCTGAGATTGAGCGAAGGGTCGAGAGTGATGAAGCGAAGAGTAAGCTGGGAATGGTGGGCGAAGGCGGTAGAAGCGAGGGGCGAGCAGAGCGAGAACACGACGGCGAAGCCACGGAACCAAATGGAATAGGATAAACGGGATTGTTCTGGCTGAAATAGGAGGGAATGAACATCCTCCGTATGTACAGCAAAAAAGGACAAAACAGATATTAACGCCTTCTTTTTGCTAGCCGTACGCATGGCAACGTGGTCGCTTATTAGGGGCGGCTCGACTCTAGTGGAACGGTCGTGACCGACCAGCCGTTGCCGAGGAGGTTCGGTGCGAGACCTGAACCTGTAGCGAGAGCTCGGATTATCCAAGGGGTATATATTATGAGGTGGACCTTGTCGGAGTCATATTTCTGAAAGGCATGTCACATGTGGTCAGTAATGCGGAGGTAGTTTCAGTGGGTAGGCTGTGGCTCAGTTCAGGTTTTCAGTAGGAAGCAGAACGGTTCTGGTCACACACCCAGATCATTCTTGGACTCAGGCCGTACTTGGGTTTGCGCAGGTTGTGATCAGTGACGACTCTGTGGAGGCAAGCAGTCAAGATCTGAGAGGTCATGTGATGTGTTTTCATGAAGCAATCTGCTTCCTTCAGTAGACGGTGGACAAGATGTTTGCCGTAGGTAGGGGATGCGGTAAGCAGTGTTCCATGGTTCAGAAAGTAGTCTGTGAGAAAGGTGTGGAGAGGTGCGTGGGCAGTGTTACTGAGGATGAGACAAGGCGGTCTGTCAAAGTGCTTGGTCTGTTGCCCTAACCAGTCCCTAAGTGTAGGAACTGCTCCAGTCAGAAGGGAGAGTACAGTGTAGTGCTCTGAGAATTAATCCTGAATGAAGAGGAAGTGACTGTGGTAGGCAGTAGAGTATGAGGATGGAGGTTGAATGAGTGCAATGTGTAGAGAGTCAAAGCTGTAGAGAGAGGTGTGAGAGGAGAGAGGAGGAGAGGAGGACACGGTGTACATCTCAAGACCATACTCCTCAGATCCAATCTCAGACACAGGCTCCCCTTCTCCTTACATAAAAGCATGGTTAGGAGCAGGGTTCACAGCAACAGGGACGGCAGGGCAAGGTGGTGCTTCCACGTTATTGGCTGGGGTTGAACACCAGCTTGAGCTTCCCATCCGGTTATAGTAGCACTGGCGGCGCTCTTCCGGCCAGTTGGGTTTGCTCGCCGTAGGACTTGCTGGGGTTCTGGTCCAGCCACTCATCAATAGCACAATGATCGCAGACGTGCGGCAGGTGGTTGCGGCGACCGCGCTTGGTCCCTTTGAGAGGCCCGTGGCGGATGGTGTAGGAGCATGCAGGGAAGCGGTTGATCATGCGATTGTCAGCAGTGGCCGCCATGGTCTCAAACGAGTTGGTGGTGATGGTGGTCTCGTATGCTTGCTTGGCAACGTAGTCTCATTCAGTTGCCATGAGCTTGGGACTGATGACGGCACTGGTCAGTTGGTCGACAGGCAACTCTAGCAGGATTTGGCGGATGACGTCATACTGACCCGGGAGGCTGCAGATGATGCCAGTGCAGACGACAGCGGGCGGAAGGTCAATTTTCATTTCCTTGAGGTCGCGGGCAATGGTGGTGACAGAGGCGATGTACCTTGTTGGTGTAAGCGGTGAAAGGCATGGAGAAGAGCGACATGATCTTGATGCCGTAGGCGGTAGAGGTGTTGTTGCTGAAACGATCTTCAAGTGCTTTCCAGACTTCGTGGGTCTTGGAGTCGAGGGTGCGGATGTCTTCATGCAGCTCGGGAGAGGAGGTGGTCATGATGGTCATGAGGGCGGTGTTGTTGGCGACTTCCCAGGAGGCATGGCTGATGGTGGATGCAGTAGCAGCGATACCGGCGGCAGGAGCGGAGGATAAGGAGGCAGTTTGAGCAGGATTGGATAGAGATCCACCCGAGGGGTCTGTTAGATTGAGAATGTGACAGCGTACAATAACCCCGGGGTAATATTCTCAATAAAGGTTGAGGTCCGAGCTCGAACCACCTTGACCAACAGTTCTTTGGTCACTCGACCGTTGGACCCAACAGTCAAGTCATCCCCTAATAAAGTGACACCTGTCACCCACGTCCGGCTAGCGGAAAGAAGCCGTTGCCCTGCTGTTTTGTCCTGTTCTGCTCTTATTATACCGAGGATGTTCATTCCCTCGAGTTAACCATAACAGTTCTGACCATCCTGTTCCCCTTTGGTTCCACGGCTTTGTCGCCGTGTTCTCGCTCTGCTCGCCATTGGCTCTTACTGCCTTCACCCACCAGTCATACCTCTCTCTCGCCGCTTCGTCACCCTAAACCCTTTACTCACCCCTGGCGCATCACTCAGCTCGCTTTGCTTCCATGCCCTCTCCCTACCTTCTGTCTACTTCGACACTGTCGTGCCTCGCCTCTCTCAAGCTCCAGCGACTAACTCCTTGGTACCTTTCTCACCTCTCTGCTCCCGTCACTCTGCTAGCTTGCTTCCACATGGTGTAGTGCTTCTACTCGCTTCTGCCCTTGCCATTCTTGCCCATTGCATTCTTCTGACATGGTATCAGAGCATCAGGCGACATCACCTGGTGCCCCGCGACCAAGTTCTCGCTCCACCGCCACCGCCCCTTCGCGTCTTCCCACTTCGCCAGCAGCTGACATCAACAGTACCGCTTGAAACGTTTCTCACGCTGAAGCAATGTCTCATCATCCTAAGGAAGCCCTGCGCCCATTCCGCGCCCGTGGCCAACAATCGGTGACTCGTCGCTCACAATAGCCGCAAGCAGCTCTCGAGCCGCCGCCTGCCGTCAACTTTCTAGAAGCTTCCTGCCATTCACCGTTTGCTGCCCTTCATCTCCTCAGCCTCCGCAAGCACCTCCGCCCGTCTCCTCTCCCCACATCCGCCTCGTCTGCTTCCACTGCCCCATCATCTTCAGCCTTCTTGCATCCATCATCTCGAACCGCCTCCGCGCATCGCCTTCTCGAGTCGTCAGCAGCAGGGTCACCTTCCGCCGTCAGGACATCGGACACCACCAGTCTTCCTGCTCCCATTGCGAGCCAAGAAGGGAACAAGGCGTCACTCTCCTGATATCTGCGAAGTAGTGGTCCTACTCACCTCACGACTTCCGCCGCTGCAGCCAACTTCCTCTCGCCGCCAGGATATCGGACACCGTCAGTCTTCCTGCCCATCGGTCTCGGGCCAACGGGGGAACAAGCCGTCACTCTCCATAAAGCAGAGCAATTGGTTGCCACACTCGTGCTTCCCACCGCGCCGCCATCCTCTGCCTGCCGCGACCTCTATCCTCTGCCTTCTTCACGTCTTCATCAGCTCTCTCTTCCTCCATCTTTGCTGCCTTCAGCCCCTTTCATCATCTTGACTCCAGCCTCAACTCAGCCTCATCTTCCTCCCTCGCGTCGCCCTTCGTCATCAGTATGCCTCCTCAACTCCATCAGCCACCCGCCTCATCTCGTCGACTCCCAACCTCGTTATCATCAGCATCGTCCAAGCCGCCTCCGCATCAGTCTTCTTCATCATCCTCTGCAGCGCACGTGGTTCCGCCCCTGCGCCCACTCAGCCATCAGCTTCCGCAACTTCCTCTTTGCTTGAGCATCATCTTTTGCTCGGCAGAAGGATGTGCCCGGTCCCATCGCCAGTTCCGCGAAGACCTGCGCCCGCGCCGAAAACGTCCGCAGCGCACGTGGTTTGCCACTGCGCCCACTCCTTTTTCATCAGCTTCCGCTCGCCCATCATCAGCATCTTTGGCCAGCACAAGGACCCGCACGAGCTAGCTGCCCGCTTCGGAGCAGCCTGCACCCACGCCGACAGCAGATTTCTTGCGACGCGTTGGCTCTTGCCTTCCCCCTGCCGCATTCTATCCCTCTACTCCAGCCGCGCATGTGGTTTTGCCCCTGCGCCCACTCCACCAGCCAGCATACCTCCGCCATCATCCGTCCTCCTCATTCTCTCGGCACAAGGACTCGCCCGGTCGCATCGCCTCTTCCGCGACGACCTGCGCCCACGCCAAAACTTCCGCAGCGCACGAAGTTTTACCCCTGCGTCCACCTCATCGCTCATCATTTCTCCACGCTCCTCATCACTTCCCTAAGCTACTCGGCCTTCCTCCTCCATCGTTCATCCTTCCTCCGCGTTTATCCCCTTGACTCAACCAGCTGCATCACCCGTCCCGCACCTATCACATCCTCTCCCACCACTTGAGCAGCTCTCAAGGCTGCACTACCACCTTCATCATCCATTGACCCTCTGGCTGAAGACGGTTCCAATGTGCATACCTGGTCAGCCTCCGTGCTGTTTCATGCCCAAGGATGGTCCGTGCGGGGACATGCGTTCATCAATTTGTTCCGGGGATCCATTGAATACAACATCGACAGGGAGAGCCTGACTTCAGATGACTACGCTGCAAATCTGCAACA
The DNA here is from genome assembly GCA_023375785.1 of Penium margaritaceum. NCBI lineage: Eukaryota > Viridiplantae > Streptophyta > Zygnematophyceae > Desmidiales > Peniaceae > Penium > Penium margaritaceum. The sequence goes on from SZWC01010096.1 coordinate 52,585, forward strand.
AGTCACCTTTCAGGCCGTCTGTGACCAACTTCGACCACTTGTTCATCCCTCCTATCACCATGATTTCAGAACAGCCCATACAACTCCACTCCTTTGGCACAGACTTCTCCAACAAGGATGGTGGAGACACTGGCTCAATAGCGTCTGTACCAACATGGATACTCTGCCTACACTGGCAGACAAGATTGATCCTCTACCGTCCTTCAGCCGGTATGAAGGATGGCAGAAGAATGGGTTGAACATGTCTACAGGGTCCTCTTCCTAGTGCTTCTGCTGTACCATGGAGTTACAGACTATCTGCTTGGTGACCAGCTCTACCGAGGACCAACAAATCAACGGACTGGAACTTATGCCGAGGTCAATTGGCAATTACGCAGAGAACTCAAGACCATCACACACAGGACCTATCATGACCTGATTGATGCATACCCAGAAGACATAGGAGACATGTGGTCCCACTTCCTACTCCTCTCGGGGTATAGGGCGCTCCATTCGGATGGAACGAGCCTATTCACATCGATAAGCTGTCAGAGTCAAGGGGGGTGTCAGAGTGAGAATCTGAAAGCGTACAATCACCCCGGGGTAATATTCTCAATAAAGGTTCAGGTCCGAGCCCGAACCACCTTGACCAACGGTTCTCTGGTCACTCGACCGTTCGGACCCAACAGTCAACTCATCCCCTAATAAAGTGACACCTGTCACTCGCGTCCGGCTAGCGGAAAGAAGCTATTGCCCTGCTATTTTTTCCTGTTCTTCTTTTATTATACCTAGGATGTTCATTCCCTCGAGTTAACCAGAACAGTTCTGTCCATCCTGTTCCCCTTTGGTTCCGCGACTTCGCCGCCGTGTTTTCGCTCTGCTCGCCTTTGGCTCTTACTACCTTCGCCCAGCAGTCACACCTCTCTCTCGCCGCTTCGTCACCCTCAACCCTTCGCTCACCCCTGGCGCATCACTTAGCTCGCTTCGCTTCCATGCCCTCTCCATACCTTCTGTCTACTTCGACACTGTCGTGCCTCGCCTCTCTCAAGCTCCAGTGACTAGCTCCTTGGTGCCTTTCTTACCTCTCTGCTCCTGTCACTCTGCTAGCTTGCTTCCGCATGGTGTAGTGCTTCTGCTCACTTCTGCTCTTGCCATTCTTGCCCATTGCATTCTTCTGACAGGGTCTCCTCCTGAGACGGCTGCGGTGGTGGCGGTTAAGGCAGAAGCAACGACATCAGATGACTCCACCCCGGTTTCGGTATTGGTGAGCAAATGGCTGAGGGTGACTCCCTTAACCTTCTGCGTTCCAAAGAAGAGAGACACCGAGTAGCTGTCGGAATATTGAAGTCAACACTGACATACTCCCTCGGATAATCCGAGTTCCGAATAAGGTTCAAGTTCCGGTTGCGCACCAAACCAACACGAACCACCTCGCCAACGGGTTGTCGGTCACGATCAAGAACTCAGAGGCGAGCCGTCCCTAATAACTGCGATCACGTCGCAACCGCATCCGGCTAGCAGAAAAGAAGCCGTTGCTCTAGCTTTTGTCCTGTTCTGCCATATATTACCGAGGATGTTCATGTCAGGATTTTGGTGACCAGGAAGAGGCGACACGAGAGAGCGTTTGGCGCTGAGAGTTGACAAGTGTGGAACTGAAGCAGCAGTCACAGGGTACAGATCTAAGCGGTGCGAGGCAGACAGACTGCTGAAGAGTGGAAGCGATGACAATTGCGAAGGAGATGAGAAAACCTGATTGATTGATAGAATAGCGGAAGCAAAAGGTACACTGATGTAGACTACCTAAAGTAGTGTTCTTGTGCCTCGCTAGTACCCCTGCAAGGTGGCAGCGCTAACTTGTGTTTTTCGGGCATCGTGTGGTGATGGTTTCGTCGTAGCGCGATTTATCATGTTGCTCCGAGACTTCAGGTCGTGGCATTGTCGGCGCACGTATCTCGCTCATGTGTTTCCGTTGAGATTTGTGCGGTCTTTTATTTAGTGTGCTTCGATGTGCTCCGGTCTTCTCGCTGGTTTCTTTTCTTTATTTTCGACACCCCCAGTGAAGGGAAACCAGCGTAGAAGCTTCAGGTGTCTCTGGTCCTGAGACCTAGAAGAGATACCAGGGTTTCATGTTGTGCTTGGTCTAGGGCTTTGGTGAAGATGTCAGCCCTGTTGGCCTTGGAGACAACATGCTGAACCAAGAGCTCTTTTGCCTGCACCTTTTCCTTGATGAAGAAGTAACGCAGCTCAATGTGCTTGGTTCGCCCATAAAAGACTGGGTTCTCTGTGAGAGCGATGGTGCTCCGGTTGTCGTACCATAGGACTGGAAGTGGTTGCAGATATCCAAGGTCTTGCAGTAGGTACTTCAGCCAGATGGCTTCTTGAGCAGCCATGGTACCTGCGTAGAGTTCTGCCTCACAGGAGGAAAGTGAGACAGAGGACGACCTGGTGGAAAGCCAGCTGATCAGTCTTGAGCCAAGGTGAAAGCCGTAGCCTTGTGAAAACTTTCGATTGCCTTGGTCGTCGGCCCAAGAGGAGTCCCTGTACCCCTCCAGTGTGATCGGCTGAGTTCCTCCCAGCTCGAGGTAGAAGGATGCAGTTTCTCCCAGATACCTTAGGACTCGCTTTGCTGCCTTCCAGTGTAGGTCACCATGGTTTCCATCTCCCACATACCGTGACAATACACTGAGAGGGAAAGCGAGGTCGGGACGAGTGCAGACCATTGCATACATCAGGGATCCCACCAGCTCAGGATAGGGTTCTGGGGAAGGTGACGAGACTGTGTAGGCTGGTGAGGTGAGTTTGTGGTCCACTGTCATGGGAGTTGGTGCCCCATTGCTGTTCTCGAGCCCAAAGTGCTTAAGTGAAGCAATGTAGGACTCTTGAGAGAGAGTGATGAGCCGCTTCTCCTGATCTCTCTTGATGTCAATTCCCAGGTAGTGAGTTAGTTCCCCGAGGTCCTTCATGGTGAAGCGTCCCAGGAGAGCTTGCTTCAGCTCCTGGAGAGCACTGGATTGGAAGCGAGAGCCAGGATATAGGTCTGCTCATTTGGCCGAGAGCGAAGGAACAGACTGTGATCGGCAGTGGAGACTGTGAAACCCACGTCAAGGAGAGTTGCTCCTAGTTTGGCATGCCATTCGCGAGGAGATTGTTTGAGGCCGTAGACTTGGCGGTGCAGCTTCCATACAGTGCTAGGCTGATCTCGAGTGTAGCCTTCAGGGTACGCCAGGTAGATGGTTTCGTGCAGATCTCCTTGAAAGAAGGCCGTGGACACGTCCATGGCATGCAGTTCCATATCTTCAGTGGCTGCAATGTGCAGCAGGGCTCTGAGGGTGGTCAGCTTTGCAGTGGGGGAGAAGGTGTCAAAGAAATCCACACCATATCGCTATGAGAATCATTTTGCCACATAGCGAGCCTCGAATTCTGTTAGCTTCCCCAGATGAGTCTTGACACGGAAGACCCATTTGCCTGCGACCACATTGGTGTGTGGTGGTCGAGGAAGGTCGGTGTAGGTGGAGGTTGCCTTGAAGGAGGCCAGTTCCCTGGCAATGGCAGCGCGCCATTGGTCTGCTTGGGGCCCGTTCACAGCCTCAACATATGTGTTGGGGGTGGCAATGGGAGTTGTGGTGATGGTGGTGCTGAGTAGAGGAATGCGGGGATAGCTTCGGCGTCGGGGGTTCATGGGAGGAGTTGGTCACCGAAGGGAGTTGAGACCATCTCCAGCTGCAATCCAGGAAGGTAGGAAGGAGGTACGAAGAAGCTCAACATGGCGATCTTCCTGGATGTTGAGATCTCCTTTGGTGTTGGTGATTGTGATGAGAGAGGCTGCTCCTCTGTTTCTGGTGGATCACTGTAGCACAGGTTCCGCTGCTGGCAGAATTCTCGGTGCAGGAGCCCCGGTTGCTGTGGTCGCTGCGGCTTCTCCTGTGTCTGCTACTGCTGCCCGTGGCGCTGATGCTGCTGCGGCGTGAGGTTGAGCTGCTATTGAGGGCAGTGGATGCCCGAGTGTTGGGAGATGCTCAGAGATGGTTTCGATGTCAGGGTCAGGAGTGAGAGGCGGTAGTGGGATTGGTCGTGGTTGAACAGGAGTGTTTGCGGGAGAGCGCATTGGGGGGGTGGATGCTGTTGGAGGAGTTGCTGGCGAGGATGGAGCAGCTGATGGACGAGGGATGGTCTGAGTTGCAGGCACTGCGGGTTGTTCTAGGAAGAGTGTCCAGGTAAGAGGAGTAGTGGAGATGGGTGCTGATTGACGGAAGAAGGGAGTAATCTCGTCGAAGTGGACATCTGTGCTGCAGGTTTCTCGTTTGAGTTCAGGCCCGTAGAACAAGTAGCCAGAGGAGTTTTGGGAGAACCCAACAAACATGTGTCGTGAGGCTCGTGGATCAACCTTGGAGAAATGAGCGTGAGCTCTGTCAGCCTTGTTGATCAGAACGTAGGCTGTAGAACCCCATACTCGAAGTTTGGAGACGTCTGGCTTGTATCCCAGCCAGAGCTCTGCTGGGGTGATATCAGGAAGATGCTTGGCTGGATAATAGTTGTGCACTCTGGTGGCATAGCGTAGTGCATAGGTCCAGAAGGTTTCCGACGCTCCAGCATGCACAAGTAAAGTGCGAGTGAGAGCGACCAGGATCCCATTCCATCTTTCTGCCACTCCGTTCTCCTCTGGTGCTTCTGGTACTCTCATTTCATGCCCGATGTCACGATCTGTCAGAAATTCACAGAGTTCATGAGACAGGAATTCACCTCCTCTGTCTGTCCAGATTTTACCAATGACCGGTTGAGGCGGTTCATTTGATACTTGGACCACTTGAAAAAGGCAGGCTTGGCATCAGCTTTGGACTTGAGGGGGATTGTTGCGCCGAAGCGAGAGTGATCGTCCACAATGGTGAGGAATTACTCATAGCCTTGAAGAGAGGTGGGGCGAATTGGTCCCACCAGATCCATGTGGAGGATGTCCAGAGGTCTTGCTTCTCGTGCGGCTCGAGGAAGATGAGGGGATGCTTTCAATTTTCCCAGACTGTAAGCAGTGCAGGGTGGTCCTGCAAGACGGGTTAGTGGTGAGAGAGGCGGTAGGCCTTTTACCATGTTTTTGGCCTGAAGACGGAGAAGGGCATTGAACTTGGGATGACCCAGGCGGTGATGATGCAGGAGCAGGGGCTGAGAAAGACTCCGGCAATCACAGGTGGAGGGTTGAACATCGGCTTCAACGGCGAAGATTGCGGTTGTTCGGGGAATCTGCAGGCGGTAGACATTATTGCGGACAGTGAAGGTTGCCAGTGGTTTGTTGTGAGCTGTCGTCAGTCGGGCTTCTAACCTGTAGGCGGGGAAGAAGATGTTTACTCCTTCCTTCTGGAGTTGGTGAACTGAGAGGAGGTTGTGTCGAAGGTCCGGAGTGTGGTAACCCAGAACCTGACCACTTGGTGCTGTTGGAGACGTGAGAGTAGCGGAGTAGCGGCATAGTGATGTCATTCCTTTGGTAGCGCCGGTGATAGTCACTGGTGTTGCCAGCGGCGTGGTGATATCGGCATCTTTGAGTGCATGAATGGCACACCCAGAATCAAGGACTTGCTCAATGTAGAGGGAGTCGGATGTCTCAAGGAGCGTTACCGGAGGTGGTTCTCCATCTTGGACGGAGACTTGAGCGACATCGAAGAAGGAGGGCTTAGTTGCGATGTCAGAGTCTGCATTGTCGTTGTCTGGCGCAGCGCGTGGCGGAAGGAGCCAAACAAGTACGGTTGCGGCCACAAAGATGATTACTGGGAGCATGGTGGCAGGTTACCAGGGTTGGGAACCTATTGCTCTGATACCATGTCAGGATTTTGGTGACCAGGAAGAGGCGACACGAGAGAGCGTTTGGCGTTGACAGTTGACAAGTGTGGAACTGAAGCGGTAGCCACAGGGTACAGATCTGAGCGGTGCGAGGCAGAGAGATTGCTGAAGAGAGAAAGCGATGACAGCTGCGAGGGAGATGAGAAAAACTGATTGATTGATAGAATAGCGGAAGCAAAAGGTACACTGATCTAGACTACCTAAAGTAGTATTCTTGTGCCTCGCTAATACCCCTGCAAGGTGGCAGCGCTAACTTGTGTTATTCGGGCGTCGTGTAGCGATGGTTTCGCCGTAGCACGATTTGTCGTATTGCTCCGAGACTTCAGGTCGTGGCATTGTCGGCGCACGGATCTCGCTCGTGCGTGTCCGTTGAGATTCATGCGGTCTTTTATTTAGTGTGCTTGGATGTGCTCCGGTCTTCTCGCTGGTTTCTCTTCTTTATTTCCGACAGTTCATTCCCTCGAGTTCAACCAGAACAGTTATGTCCATCCTATTCCCTTTGGTTCCGTGGCTTTGCCGCCGTGCTCTCGCTCTTCTCGCTTCTATGGTCTTTTGCCCACCACTCCCTCCTCGAAGCTCTTCGCTTCGGCATCCTTTGCCCTTCGCTCAACCTCATCGCGTCACTCGCTTCGCTCTCCTCTCCTCCTGTCTACCTCGGAGACCCGGTACCTCACCTCTCTCAAGGCTCTAGGACTAACTCCTTGGACCTGCAGTCACCTTTCTGCTTCCTTCACTTTGCTACCAAGCTTCTGCATGGTTCCTTGCTTCTGCTTGCTTCTTCTCCTGTCGTCCTCGCTTACTGCATTCTTCTGACATGGTAGCAGAGCATCAGGCGACATCACCTGGTGCCCCGTGACGGAGTCATCGCCCTGCCGCATCACTGCTTCTCCTCTCATTCCTCCGTCTCCGGCACCGCCACCTCGCACCTCTCTGCTTCGTCAGCAGTTGACATCAGCAGTACCGCTTGAAGTGTGCCTCGCGCTGAAGACACGTCTCGTCATCGTGAGAAAGCCCTGCGCCCATTCTGCGCCCGTGGCCAACAATCGGTGACCTGTCGCTCACAACAACCGCAAGCAGTTCCCGAGCCGCCGCCTGCCGTCAACTTCCTGGAAGCTTCCTACCGCTCGCCGTCTGCTGCCCCTCATCGTCCCAACCTCTCCTAGTACCTTCGAGCTTCTCATCTCCTCTCCTCCGCCTCATCCGCTTCATCTGCCCCATCATCTTCAGCCAGCCAGCATCCATCACTTCGAGCCGCTCAACGAGCCGCCTCACTCTTCACCGTCAGGACATCGGACACCACCAGTCTTCCTGCTCCCATTGCGAGCCAACTGGGGAACAAGCTGTCACTCTCCTAACACCAGCGAAGTAGTGGTCCTGCTCACCTCGTGACTCTCGCCGCTGCAGCCAACTGCCTCTCGCCAACAGGACATCGGACACCTCAAGTCTTCCTGCCCGTCGGTCTCGGGCCAACTGGGGAACAAGCCGTCACTCTCCTGGAAGTAGAGGACTTGGCTGTCTCACTCGCGCTCACTAGCGCGCCGCCTCCCTTCTCGCCATCTTTTGCCTGTCACAACCTTCAATTCTCTGCCTCCGCCACGCCCTCATCTTCCTCATCATCCTTCTCCTCCTTCAGTTTCACATCATCTTCATCTTCATCTGCTGCCTTCCGCCCTCCTCGTACCTCAACTCGGCCTCATATCCCTCCCTCGAGTTGCTCTTCATCATCCATTTTATCTCCTCAGCTCTATCAGCCGTTTGCCTCCTCCCAACCTCTTCGTTACCAACATCGTCTTCGCCGCATCGGCCTTCCTCCTCAGCCTTCTTCATCAACGCACGTGGTTCTGCTCCTGCGCCCACTCAGCCATCAATCATCTCCTCCTTCGCCGCCAATCACTTCATCGTCTGCTCGGCAGAAGGACCCACCCGGTCACATCGCTCGCTCCGCGACGACCTGCGCCCACACAGGAAACTTCCGCAGCGCACGTGGTTTCGCCCCTGCGCCCACTCCTTTATAATCAGTTTCCGTCTCCTCATCCGCAAAGCATCAGAATCTGTGACCAGCACAAGGACCTGCACGAGCTAGCCGCCCGCTTCGCATCAGCCTGCACCCCCGTCGGCAGCAGATTTCTCGCGGCGCGTCGGCCCTCGACTTCCCCTTACCGCATTCTACTCCTCTACTTCGCAGCGCACGCGGTTTCGCCCCTGCGCCCACTCCGCCAACCATTGTTTGTCCGCCATCATCCGCTTTCGCTCCTTCCGCTCGGCACACGGATTGGCCCAGTCGGACCGCCAATCTCGCGGCGACCTACACTCACGTCGATTGCTGTGCAGCGCACGAGGCTCGCCCCTGCACACACTCCGGCATCGCTCCACAAGCATCTCTCTTCTCAAGTTTCCACTCTCAACATGAGGAGTCGACCTCCTCTGTAGTGCATGTGGTTCCACCCCTGCACACAAAATCTTTTCTCTCCCTTGTCCTTACTCCTCCTTCCCTTTTCTCTAGCACCCGCATCCGTAGCAGAAGCCAGGCCACAAAGGCATCGTCACCAAGCCACTGGACCCAAACACCACCCGTCTCCCTGCTTGATCAAGCTAACCGGTGGAACAAGCTGATGTATCCATGGACCTGACTACCAGAGTCCCTGCACTTCTCTACACTCCCCTTGGACTCACAGAGCTCGCTGTGGCAGAGCATTCTTTGAGTGCGGCATTGTGGCAGCGCCTTCCATTCCTTCATCCCCAGCATCCAGCACCACCACCACCTCCGTCATCTCCATCAGCACCTCTCTGAGAGATCATACCAAGGAGAATGAGCTCTTGGCGGTATCCCCTTAGAACAGCATCAGCATCAAGGCCATCTCACCAAACGGCCTTGATGAATCAATGGTTCCTCTCGGCACTCCCCACACTCGAGCAAACCATGAGCAACAACACAGTCACTGCCCTTCTTCGAGTTCAACCTTCAGTGAAGCCCATCTAATTCATTGACTGTTCAACTCCTGGTCGAGCACTGACTGATATTGTTGCTCATCTTCTAGAGTGCCTACGGTGTCAGAATAATATTCAAGGACCACACGGTGAATCTAGGTTCTTACTCCTACCCCTTCTTGCTGCCGAATTGCCCCTGCCACCTCTGAAGCTGGAAAAGGAAATTACTCGTCTGCCCACCTCATCTCCGGCCATCGGCAATCAAACGGCTTGGGCGGCAAAACCAACCGAGCCTCTGCGGCAGCACTACCCGGCCGTCACAACCGCCCACGTCCCGTAGTAACAGCCGGACCCGCGAGCAGCCAGGGCGGCGCGGTCCCCATTACGCGCCAACACGACCGTTGGTCGTGTCACCGCCGACCACGATCTGCACGGCAAACCTCGCTCGGGCAGCGCACTCGCCCCCAAGAGCACGATGGAGGCTGTCCCAAGACGACTTGAACAGCTGGAGTCGCAAAGCGACTCCACCACCACCTTCACTACCAGCAGCGCCAGCAACAGCTCAGCGGTCACAGCAACCCGGACCGCTTCCACCTTCATGAGGAGGAGCACTAGCTCTAGCACTAGGTGTAGGATAGCATACTTAATCTCTTGTCTCTGATCAGTGTAATTTGCCTCATCGTTTATCAATCAATCATCTTCACTCTGTTCATCACTTCCGCTTCCATTTTCACTTCCTTCCGTATGATCGCCTCACCCCTCACTTCCGCTCCCTGCTCAGCTTCACCCCAAAATCCTGACATACGGGACTCTCCCAAACTGCACAGGAAAAGAGATAGTTCCACAAACTACCATCAATGGAGAGTTGAACTGCTACTCAATCTGGGGAGACTTCAATTCCCCACGTTCAACCTCCGACAGGTGCTCCTTGGTCTCCTGAACTCTGTATCTCTTCTTGGCGCCGACTGGGTCGAAGCCCTTCTGAAGGAGGCGCTCATCCTCACCACTCATCATTCTCTTCATCCACTCATCAGGCGACCATACGAGGACTTTTCCGAGACCTGGCGATCCTTGTACCTGACCTGTGCACCACTTCCTCTCCAGTGTTGACTTCAGGGGGGTTGTCGGAATATTGAAGTCAACACTGACATACTCCCTCGGATAATCCGAGTTCTGAATAAGGTGATCCGGAAGTCTTTCGGGTATTTCGATAAATCCTGCCGTCGATCTTGGTTTGCCCGTGGGGGGGGGGCATTTCCTTATTTCTGGTTGACTCTTGGACAGACTTGTGCCGATTGGGTATTTTTCCAACAGTTTACACCTGTCGGTTGATCTCCTCATCTCGTTCAGTTGCCGCCCTCTTGTCCAGTTCATCCGGCTCCTCGCGCCAATAGGAGGAATCAAGCATGCGGTACCACAAGGGTGTGTCGTTGTCGGGGGGCAAAGGAGGGTCGAAGAGCCGAGGGTCCTCCCACCCGTGGTGTGCGTAGCGTGCAGCCGTTTGAGGGGAGTCGAGCTCCTCGTCTGGGGGCCCGTCAAGAGGTGGCGATGTAAGAAATATGACTCCGACAAGGTCCTCCTCGTAATACACCCCTCGGATAATCCGAGCTCTTGCTACAGGTTCAGGTCTCGCACCGAACCTCCTCGGTAACGGCTGGTCGGTCTCGACCGTTCCACCAGAGTCGAGCCGCCCCTAATAAGCGACCACGTCGCCACGCGTGCGGCTAGCAGAATGAAGCCTTTAATACCTGTTTTGCCCTTTTCTGTTGTATGTACAGAGGATGGTCATTCCCTCCTAATTCAACCAGAACAGTTCTGCTCATCCTGTTCTCTTTGGTTCCGCGGCTTCGCCACCGCGTCCTCGCTCTGCTTGCCTGCTGCTCCTTCTGTCTTCGCCAACCATTCCCAGCTCATTGCTCGGCACTTCGTCCCTCTTGATCCTTCACCCAGCACACATCATTCCAGCACTCGTCTCGCTCATGCCTTCTCTCAGTAACTCCTGTCTACTGTGGCTCCTCGGCTCCGTGCCTCTCTTCACACTCTGCGACTAACTCCTCGGAACATCTCACGCCCTTCTGTTTCCAGCTTGCGCTGACGTGCCTGTGCATGCTGCCGCCTTGCTTCTGCCTGCTTCTGTTATTGGCATCTTCACTCATCGCATTCTTCTGACATGGTATCAGAGCATCTGGCAACATCACCTGGTGTCCCGTGACCCAGTCATCGCTTCACTGCCACCACTTCTTCACCCTTCCGTCCAGCATTTGTCTGTCGCCGCCACCGCCACTTCGCGCTTCTCAACTTCGCCAGCAGCTGACATAAGCGACTTCCCCTGGATTGCTCCTTACGCTAGAGTGACAACTCATTCTCCTGATCAAACTCTGCGCCCACCTCGCGCCCTCGTCAACAACAGCCACAAGCAGGTCCCGAGCCGCCGCCTGCCGTCGTCTTCCCGGAAGCTTCCTACCGCTCACCGCCCACTGCCTCTTATCAACTCAACCTTTGCAAGTGCCTCCGCCCTCCTCATCTCCCTTCATCAGCCTCACCTGCTTCATTTGCCCCATCCACATCAGCCCTCTCACATTCATCATCTCCAGCCGCTCTCCCACACTGCATCTGCTCGTCGTCAGTAACAGCAGTGCCTTCCACCATCAGGATATCGAACACCACCAGTCTTTCTGCCCGTCGGTCTTGGGCCAACTGGGGAACAACCCGTCACTCTCCTGACATCCACGGACCGGCACCACTGCTCACCTCACGACTTGCCCCGCCGCAGCTAACTTCCTCTCGCTGTCTGGATATCGGACACCACCAGTCTTCCTGCCCGTCGGTCTCGGGCCAACTGGGGAACAAGCCATCATTCTCCTGCCAACTGAGGAATCGGTTGCCTCACACGCGCCCACCACCGCTTCCTTCATCACTCCGACTTCCTGCCATCAATTCTCCATCACCGTCATCACGATATCATCATCCTCCTCAGCCTCCTCTTCCTCAGCCTCCGCACCTCCTCCTCATCGCTTGGCAGCATTCATCATCTCCTCTAGCCTGCCTCTACATCAGCATCATCTCAGCTCCCTCTGCCTCCTCCGAACTGCCTTCCATCAGCTTCAGCTTCATCGCCATCCGCATTATTCTGTAGCGCACGTGGTTCCGCCCCTGCGCCCAATCAACGACTAATCGCCGCCGCCACCATCCATTCCTCCGCTTCCCCATTGTTCTCCGCTCGGTACAAGGATCTGCCCGGTCGCATCGCCTGTTCCGCGACGACCTGCGCCCACGCCGAACTTGTCGCAGCGCACGCGGTTCGCCCGTGCGCCCACACCTCCCTCATCACCTTCTGCCTTCATCATCCGCATCTGCGGCCAGCACAAGGACCTGCACGAGCTAGCTGCCCGCTTCACAGCAGCCTGCACCCATGCTGGTAGCAGATTTCTCGCGGCACGTTGGCTTTTGCCTTCCCCTTGCCGCATTCTACTCCTCTATCCTGGAGCGTACGTGGTTTCGCCCCTACTCCTACTCCATCATTGGTTACCGCGCCGCCATCATTCGCCTTCAACATCCTGCTCGGCACACGGATCCACCCGGTCAAACCGCCAATCTTGCGGCGATCTGCGCCCACGCCGATCCCTCCACAGCGGACGTGGTTTTGCCCCTGCGCCCACTTCGCCATCAATCTTTCCTCCGCCATCATCTGCCTCCATCTGCTTGGCACACGGAGTCGCCCGGTCGCATCGCCTGTTTTTGACCTGCGCCCAAGCCGAACCTTCCTCCAGCGCACAAGGTTTCGCCCCTGTGCCCACGCCATCATTACTCGCTCTTGCTCCATCATCTGCTCGGCACAACGCTCCACCTGGTTGCATCGCCTGGTTTGCGACAACCTGCGCCCACACCGAATCCTTCAAAGCGCACACGGTTTTAACTCTGCATTCATCAGCATCATCCCTCAAGCTGCCTCTAGCCTCATCAGCATTATCCTTGCACTACCCGTTTCTTCCCCTCGCCATCATCTGCATCATCTGCTCGGTCCTACTACTCTCCTTTCTCCAACCTCAGCGCCACCATCCTCAGGAGGATAACCCTGCAAAGCTACGCTGGTGAGCATACATCAGCAACTGCCATATATTTCACACGACCAAAACGCCATGGCAGTACAAGCCCTCGACTGGACACATATTCCCATGATTGATCAGTTGGGAGAAAGCATCCACGATTGGTATGGTGGTATAAAGGTGAAGACAAAGCACTCTTTCCTCCGTGGGTATCAGCTCTCCCTCTTCCGAGAAGGAGTGTATGACAACCCCGGATGTCCTCCGAGAGCATACACCACAACTCTACACGACGTCAAAAGGTGCCTACGCGACACCACCCATACTGTCTACCACAGGATCATCGATGAAGTGTCACCTGTCGCAGCAATGTGGCACACTCTTATGGCAGCAGCATGGAACCCGAATCTCCGCAACGTGATCATCCTCTCCCTCCGTCGAGTGGTTAATCCCCCCATCAGACAGCGACATCTGGACACTGAGGCCCTCTAGGCACTCAGGCCTCTAAACCTTGTTGGACTCAGGGGAACTGTCAGAAATATGACTCCGACAAGGTCCTCCTCATAATTTGCACCCCTCGGATAATCCGAGCTCTCGCTACAGTTTCAGGTCTCGCACTGAACCTCCTCGGCAACGGCTGGTCGGTCACGACCGTTCCACCAGAGTTGAGCCGCCCCTAATAAGCGACCACGTCGCCACGCGTACGGCTAGCGGAAAGAAGCCGTTAATACTTGTTTTGTCCTTTTCTGTTGTATATACGGAGGATGTTCATTCTCTCCTGATTCCACTAGAACAATTCTGCTCATCCTGTTCTCTTTGGTTCCGCGGCTTCGCCACCGGGTCCTCGCTCTGCTCGCCCGCTGCTCCTTCTATCTTCGCCAACCATTCCCAGCTCATTCCTCGTCGCTTCGTCCCTCTTGATCCTTCGCCCAGCACACATCATTCCAGCACCCGTCTCGCTCGTGCCATCTCTCAGTAACTCCTGTCTACCGCGGCTCCTCAGCTCCGTGCCTCTCTTCATGCTCTGCAACTAACTCCTCGGAACATCTCACGTCCTTCTATTTCCAGCTTCCGCTGACGTGCTTGTGCATGTCGCCTTGCTTCTGCCTGCTTCTTCTCGTGGCATCTTCCGTCATCGCATTCTTGTTACAGGCGAATCTAGTGTGACTGCTTGTGATGGCTGCAAGGCAGCCTGGGTGTGTGGTTGCGCTCGAGGGCTGCGGGTAGAAGATGCACTAAGCAGGGCAGCCAATGTCTTCTAGACAGCAGAGGCGGTAGGAGCAGAATGCTTCACACCTGTCAAAAGCAGACAGTTGTGGCGGGAGGCCGCCTAAGAGAGCAGCTGAGGGCAGTCGAGGGCAGCTGAGAGCAGGCGAGGGCAGAGAGCAGCCGAGAGCAGCCAAGGGTAGCCGAGAGAGCAGCCGTGAACAGAAAGTATCCGAGAGGTTAGCCGAGAGCAGCTGAGAGCAGTTAAGGGCGGCTGAGAGCAGCCGAGGATAGAGAGCAGCCGAGAGCAGCCGAGGGCAGCCGAGAGATCAGCCGTGAGCAGAGAGCAGCCGAAAGAGCAGTCGAGAGCAGCTGAGAGCAGTCGAGAGCAGAGCGTGAGAAGAGCCAAGAGCAGTCGAGAGTAGCAGAGGGCTTTTCGACCTGCCAGAGAGCAGCCGAGAGAGCGCATAGGAGGCAGATCACGAAGTGTCGCCCGCAGGTGTGGACGACGGTGACGTAGGGCTGCTGCGAGAGGATCGCGAAGGAGCGCAGCAGCACCTCTATGTGCTGCTACTTAGTCCCGAAGAGTGGACCAGCAGCGAAGATATGCTGCTGAGATGGGGTTGGACGGGCCGAGAGGGCCGTGGGTGTGAGTGTTGCACCGAGACTAGGGACCAAGATCAACAAGCGATGGGGACGGATCCCCACTTGCTCTGATACCAGTAGTTACCAGGCAACTTCCTAGGGCACATGTGTGTGAGCAAGTAACACTACACGAGGGAGCACACGGCACGTCATGGATTCGGGAAAAGCTTGCCTTCATAGCTCAGGTGAAACCAAGGCAAAGTGTGAGGGGGGAGCGAGCAAGACTGAGCAACCAGTGAGCGTGCACTCGCTGTGAGCACGACACTCAAGCGAGCACACACTGCCACCCGGGGAGTCGAGCCCGACCGCTTGGAATTAATCCGTACGGCGGCTACTCACCAGTGCACGAGCGAACCCGGCACGGTGGCCCCCTAAGGATCAGCACCCGGGAAATGCAGCTCCCCCAGAAAACACTCAAGGCAAGCAAACACGATGCAGGGCATGGCAGTAAGAATGTACGGGCCCTAGCATCTCCCACATGAGAAACAGAGAACAAGTCATGACCATGTATGTGCCAGATGGCACTCTTGGGTGAAGCACTTGGGTCAAGTCGCCAGAGACGCCAATCATGGTAGGCTCGCTTGACGTCTTCCCAGGTGAGGCCATGTCAATTAATCTGTACATGTGTGTGCATGGAGAAGGAGACAAGAGGGCTTAGAGATGTGAGTGGCCAACGAACTTCAACATCATCCAATGTCATTTTTTGTTTTTAACATCGTGCCAAACTGAAGTGAATAGATTGAAGTTAATTTGGTTGTTTCGCTCGTTCATGTGACGAACGAGCAAAAGACTCCTCGAATGGGTCGGTAGGCTGAGTGTAGCACGGGCCGGCTTCTCCTCATGGCTTGAACGGGTCCTGGACTGTGGGCGATTGGACAGGATGGATTGAGGGTCGGAGACCCTCAATCACTGCATTTTTGGCCCAGTGGGCCAAGCTTCCCGTACCAATCCGTTACATTGGTATCAGAGCGCCAGGGTTCGAGTCCCTCTGTGGACGCCGAGGCGGGTCCACTCCTAGGTGGGAGGAGTGTAGCGCGGGCCAGCTTCTCCTCATGGCTTGAACGGGTCCTGGACTGTGGGCGATTGGACGGGATGGATTGAGGGTCGGAGACCCTCAATCACCGCGGTTTTGGTCCAGTGGGCCAAGCTTCCGGTACCAATTCCTTACACTGGGAGCCGATAGGTCTATTTGAGGGTTTTTTTCTCGTTCGCAACGCAAACGAAAACATAAAGCGTCCTCGGACATCCTCAATCGCGTGATTGTGATGTACACGAAAGACCAGCGGCCAATGTCCGACTACGAAAAAAAGATTCTCAAGTGGACAGAAATGACACCCCCAGTGTTTTGTTAGGAAATACATGACTACTTGCCATTAAAAATATATATATTTTATAAATATGTTCACATAAAATAACAATGAATATAGGATGAAATAAGATATCATGTTAGGACGGAGTAGTAATACACCCATCGTTTCGCCAGATAAAGCAACGGTGTCCATAGTCAAAAACGAACTGACGGCGGTGCCCAGAGTAAAAAACGGAAAGACGCCGGTGTCCATAGTCGGAAACGACATGACAGCGGTGCCCATGTTTTTCGTCGCGCGAGCGAAAATGGGCACGGTTGATATATATTTCATGTATATATCATATTTGACATGTTTTTTGACTTCGTGCTTCGCCGGTCGTCGCGAGCTCGCAGGAGGCGTTTCGCGCTGAAACCTCCCAGCGAGCTCGCGATGACCCTGCCAAACCCCCCATATAAACTAGGAGGTTTGTAGTAGGTTTGGGGGGGTTTGCAGGATGCGGCGCATGCTTGGCATCTGCCGGGACCGCCGCCGCGCCACTCTTTCGAATGCGCAATATCGAATGCACCCGGTGGTCCCAGCGGCGCACTCGAGGCGAATGCCCCCAGCGGCGATGCAGCGTGGGTCGTCCGCGCGTGGGTAACGATCCCCCCAGGATCGCGGGCAGCTACGCGGGCAGCCAACTCCCCGGGCAGCCCCCTCTAGCCGCACCTGGTCTTATTTCCAGTCCATCGGTCACGAAAACCCCCAAGGACGGAAACCATTTCTTTTCTAAGTCCGGCGTTGAAAACCGACAACTAAGGCATCGCTCCAAAAAAAATGCAACACCAGAACCCGACCAAACACAAATATTGGGTTTTTTCTCACACGTTTGAAGAATTAAAAAAATAAACAATCAGTAAGATGTTACCTCTTCGTTGGAAGAAATTATACTACATCATTGTGCATATGCGAGCAGCCATGACGAGCAAAAAGTCAAGATAAACACATGAAATAGGATACCATGCAGCACCATTACATGACAGAAGACAAAATGCCTAAGGTGGAACGACATTTTTGAGAACCTATATGCCTAAGAACAGAATCGCACTCTCCCTTCTTCACAAGTCAAACAATCCAACATTTGTTTGTCTTAAATTTACTTCATAAAGGCTGAAACATAAACGCATAAACATGGCAGTGATAATTGTCTGTCTACGTTTCATTACATTTGCATCTCGTTAGAGATATCAGTATTTTCATACACTTTCTTAAATTTATAATCATGTTAACATGTGGGGAAAATGGATACATGAATAATGGTACATATTTTGTTACCTATGTCAGTGTATATATTTTTATCTATGTTTACATTTGTGTTTATCTGTATTTTCATGTCTTTGTGCATCTACGACTATTGCTATGTCTATGTTTATGTCTATATTTATATCTCTATCCATACCTACATCTTTTCATATATTTATATGTAAATCTATGTCTATAGCTATATTCATATCAAAGTATATACTTAAATCTATGATTATATGTATATATATCTAAATATGTAGCAACATCTATATCTAAAGTTATAACCTATAAATATATATCCATCATTGTGAGATGTATATTCCATGAAATATATGGTGCATACATCTATAACTATACATATTTACATGTACATTTACATGTATGTGTATGTCTATATCTACGACTATATCTATATTTTTATCTCTATATATCTTCCTTTCTATATGTATGTATATGTCTACATCTATATCTATATGTATATCTCTATCTATAAATATCGATATCTATATCTATATCTTTATCTATATCTATGTCTATATGTATATCTATATCTATATCTACATCTATATCTATATGTATATCTCTATCTATAAATATCGATATCTATATCTATATCTTTATCTATATCTATGTCTATATGTATATCTATATCTATATCTATATCTATATCTACATCTATATCTATATCTATATCTATATCTAT
>SZWC01010097.1:0-13925 GCA_023375785.1 Penium margaritaceum
TATCTATATCTATATCTATATCTATATCTATATCTATATCTATATCTATATCTATATCTATATCTATATCTATATCTATATCTATATCTATATCTGTATCTGTATCTATATCTATATCTATTTCTATTTCTATATCTATATCTATATCTATATCTATATCTATATCTATATCTATATCTATATCGATGTCTATATCTATATCCATATCTATATCTATATGTATATCTTTATCTATATCTATATGTATATATATCTTTATCTATATCTATATCTATGTCTATGTTTATTTCTAGATCTATATCTATAGCTATGTTATTATCATTATCATTATCATTATTGTTATCATTATCATTATCATCATCAATATAATTACATAAATCTCTAACAATATCTATATGTATTCTTATATCTATATGTACATCTACATTCGTATTCATATCTATACTTATGGCGAATTCTACATCTATATACATATGTACACCTTTTTTTATAGCTAAATACATATCGATATCTTTATATATCTTTATATCTTTATATATTTCTGTTTTTATCTTTACATTCATTCCTTTACTTTGATATATTGAAGACAAAAGATGCACATCTATATGTTATGGGTGGTTTTTGAAGGAAATGTATTTTTATTTGTTTTCATTAATGTTTAATTTATGTACATCCAAGAGAAGGGGGTTTTGTTGTCTTCTTCCATGTATACTTCATATCTGTCAGTTTTTTGCATTTTTCTCTGTAAATTATCATCCCAAATCTTAGTCGTCTGTTTAACTTCCCTACAGTATTTGTAAAGTCCCACACAAAGTACGGTTACGGCCACAAGCACTGGATGAACTTTTGGGATATTTGCAAACTAATTTTGCGAACTTGAATGGATTGGCTTGATCTCGTTGGCAGCAATAGAAATCTCAACACAGCGGCAACTACAAGGATGACCATAGGCTTTGGGGGTGCGAAGTTCCTGAGGTAATCAGTCAGTTCCATTCTTGGAAGTGTGCGACAAAATTCTGCGACGAGTGAGTTTGAATTGGCTGGATTGTGGGGTCCACTGCGCGATAGACGTTACAGCAATCTCTCTAAGATAGCAGTGAATGAAGACCTTTTTAATTCTTATTGACTCCCGATTGAAGTGGAGAACCTCCGAGTTCGGTCAAGTCCTTCCGAGGGCAGCCACGGTTGCGAATCGGTGTCCGTTTTTGCGCAACGTTGCGAAACCCGCTTTCTTGTCGTCTAGCAAAACGGACAACAATGAGCAAGTGCGAGAAAGAAGTTGGTGAGCGGGCTCCGATTCACTAACTTTTGGGAGACGAAACTACCACAAAGCTCAAATGCAGATGTCAGCAAAAGAGTGGGCGGGACTCCTAGTCCCACCAACCCTTGGCCAGCCATGACCAAGGTGTGGTGGGATTTCGCTCAATGTTGAACATGTAGTTTACCTTCCATGGTTGAAATCCAACGTCGATCGATAAAGACGATGACATATGTAGAAATGATAACGTCCAGGTATTGGTAGACTGTGCGGGACCCTCTACGCCATTGGAAAAGGGCATCCATATAGGTCCAACACCTTGACTACAGCAACGAAAAATCCGTGGACACAACGAGTAGCAACGACCGTTAAACGCTCCCAACAATCCAATTCAACCCCGTCCAGCTGCAACTCATTCCACTTCTTTTCATCTTTGTTCAAAGTGATGTCTTAGTGAAGATCTTTCCTAGGTGGCCTACACGTCATTCAAGGGCTTTTCACTTGAATGAAAAGACAAGAATCATAATAGCTTTTTTTTTCCTACCTCCTAATTTACAAATTATACAAGCATGTTGCACATTTCACCAAAATGTTACACCAAGAGAGCTTTAGTGTTGTGCTATGCATAACACATATGGTGAACGTTATGCCAAATGGAGCGTAGATTGTGAACAGGTAAAAGTTGCGAGGCGGCACAAGATTTAGGATTTGGGACACTTGAGCAATTTATGATTATCAATACGTGTGCTTCGATGACAGGTGTCAAACGTGGTAGAACATATCTAAGCAAGTGTCGACTTAAGAATCAGCCATAGTCGGGATCGTTGGGTTGATTGTCGAGAACCGCATGCAAGGGCGCGTTGTGAGTGGTTGGATTCGAGAAGGTCCACCAAGAAGTCAGGGGTCTTCAAGAATAGAGGGTGAATATGCGAAATGCATCTGTATAAATCCAGATTTGTCTCGGTGCGTTGCAAAGTCGACTGAAAGGTCATGATAATTCTCTCATACATTCCCAAGAGTGGTCAAAGTTGTCGGAAGGCTTGGGAGGATCACTGAGACCGTTGGCAACTAATCAGCTCGCTGTCAACCGTCAGAGTTCACATCACAATCTTTCAACGTGATGAAATGTTTGTGTAAGAATAGAAATGCCCACTCATGAAGATTAGAGACTCGTGTATATCTGGTGCGTAACACTTCCCCCCTTTTAGCCACGACGTCCCAGCGCACGTACACACGTGGCCCGGCGATGGCGGTAATAGCAGCCAAAACATCTTAGAGGTTGTCGTAAAGTTCTTGGCTATTGTGTGCGACGTCGTAGCCGTGCCACTTAACAAGATACTCTTGCTGGTGTGTGTGGCTTCCACCTGTCACGAGCGACGGCAAGGAGAGCAGCGCTACAGGAGAGCGCGACGACACTATCCTTGATGCGGACGCAGCTGGCACCGAAGCACCGACGAGTGGTGGCTCCATCCACCAGCAGCTGCCAGAGAGCTGCCACGACGCCCTGGGTGCTTGTCGGGGTGCTTTGCGGTTTTTCTGCAGACGCTAGAGTTTTCTCGATGGACTGGCTCTTGAGCCCGATTTGCATGTTTTGTATTTCCTGTCCACCGATCGGTGCCGGACTTGTGTGTGTGACCAGTCGTAGCGTCCGGCTTGAGATTTTGCATCTCTAGGTTCAGACGGCGTAGCGTTCTGATTTGTTTGCGCAGAGATATGGCCAAAATAGTGTTTTTGGGCCGGTTTTAGGACAGACCTTGTACTGCCGCGTGCGACACCTGTCGTGCGCCGCGGCAGGTATTTATACTGTGGACTTGTCATTTGTTATCCCTCTCTGCAATTATATTCAGTTTGAGTTTCCTGACACTCTGTTCGTGTCCCAACCCAGACCCTTGCAGTTTTTGTCTCTAACTTGTGACTGTTGTCACACGCTGACCTGGCACTGACGCCTAATGTCGCAACAAGTGGTTAGGAAGGTTCTAGGAAACTTCTCATGGTATCAGAGCAGTGAGACAGTTCTCACTGAGCTGTGCAGCAGAGACGCAGCAGAGCAGCAGTAGTGAGAGTCACCGTTGCAGCAGATCTTCTGGGACCTGTCGGAGACGGCCGTTCGCCGTCGGCGTACTCCATCCACCACGTGAGATCGCAGCTGCTGAGGCAGCAGCAGCAGCGCGTACCGCCACGCATAGGTGTGTGGCGGCTGCGGTGCGTGCAGCCGCCACTTCCCCCCACAGCCGCAGCAGCAACAGCACCGGGTGGCAGCAACAGTCGTTTCTGGCTGGGTATTCTAACAAGAAAAAAAAAGAAAAAAAGGGGTAAGCAGCTCGCAGCAGCAGCTCGCTCGCAGCAGCAGCTCGCAGCGAGAATCGGCGGCTGCGAGCAGTAGCAGCTCGCGGCGGAAGCAGCAGCTCGCGGCGGAAGCAACAGCGAGCAGCGGCAACGGCAGCGAGCAGCACCAGCGGCAGCAGCAGCCGCGGGCAGCAGCAGCAGCCGCGGGCAGCAGCAGCAGCGCGGCGACAGCAGCAGCAGCATTGCGCGAGCTGTAGCGCCAGCAGCAACAGCATCAACAGCAGCATTGCAGCAGCAGCAGCAGCATTGCAGCAACAGCAGAAGCAGCTACAGCAGCGGCGTGCAGCAGGCGCAGCGGCAGCCATAGCAGCAGCGGCGGCGGCGAGCAGCTGCAGCAGCTGCTGTAGCAGCATTCGCAACAGCACCAGCAACAGGCAGCAGCCGCAGCAGCAGCCGCGGCAACAGCAGCAGCAGGCAGCAGCTGCTGCAGCAGCAGTAGCAGCAGCAGTTGCTACAGCAACCGCAGCAGCAGTTGCTGCTGCAGCTGCTGCTGTCGGGCCTGAGGGGGACCCGACACAAGGGACCCCGCCCAAGAGGGGGGGGGGTCCGGTCGGTCGGGCCCGTCGTGCCCCCGGAGGGCGCGACAGCACCGGCCAAGCGCCGGCGCTTGAGCCGGCGCGTGCCGGCCAGACGCTGCCCCCCCGCCGGCTGAGAGGGGCTGGGGAGGCCGACGGGCGGCCTCCGGCCGGCCGCACGCCTGGGGGGGAGCGAGCCTCCCCCTCCAGCGTGCTCGCCGGGAGGGCCGAGCCAAACCGAAAAAAAAAAGGAGAGAAGAAGAGAAGAAGGGGGGGGTCCTTGATTGGGGCACCCCAGAACAACCCCAAAAGGGGCACCCGAGGAGGTGGCCCCAACAAAAAAAAAAAAGGAGAAGGGGGTAAAGAGAGAAAAAAAGGGGGGGGGGGTTCCCTTTACTTTTTCTTTATTTGGTTTTTTCACCTTTTATGTGCGCCCTAAGGCCACCACCGTCGGCTGACGACGGAACCCGCAGTAGCAGCAGCCGTTGCAAGAGTTGCAGCGGTAGTAGCAGCAGCGAAAGTGGCTTGAGGCCACAGCCGTTAGCTGACGACGGCACCTGGTGCAGCATTAGCACCGAAGGCGACTTGAGTTTGCACACTTGAGTCGCACAGCAGCTCACCACCAACGCCGTGGCGGCCGTCCTCGCGACGGAATCGCAGCACATCAGAGAGACTGTGCTTCGATCGCTCACCTCCCATTGTGGCCTTGTGCCAGTGGGAGCGAGTGTCACAGACACTCACCCACACCACACTCTAGAGATGAGCACATTGGCGTGGCAGGGAGCGCAGCCAGCGCCGTGGCTGGCACNCGTCCAACGGCTTTGCCTGCTACTTTTGCTGCGACCGACACCATGGCTGGCGCCAGTGTCGCCAGCGCCCTGCTGGGTGGCGACCGCCCTGGTTACGGTCCCGCCCTACTCCACCATCCGCCTCCGATACATCAGCTCATACAGTCGCGCCCCTCAGTGGAGCTATGGCGGTGGTGTACGCCGAGCTCTAGGGTATGAAGCGCATGGTGCAACAACTCATAGACCACGTGACCTCTGAGCGGGCTGTTGCCATCGTGCCGTTTCACACATCCTCTTCTTCCTTCTCGTCATCCTCACCTCTGTCAGTGTCATCACCTCACGATGCCATGCCTCCCGACCTTAGCTCTACATCCGACAACCTACGCTCTGTGCTGGAGGCAGTTGGAGTCATCCCGACCAGTGACCCCTCCACTTCTGGGGTAGTCTCTTCGGCTCGCCATCGTCGTTCTCAGACTCGGCACGCGAGGCGGCGGAGAGCAAGTTTGGCGAGACGTGTGCAGGAGGCAGGAGCAGACGCAGCATCGGCAGACGTCACCACGGAGCTGACTCCCTCCTTCCCAGTCGCAGAGTTGGTACGGCACCCCTTCGCAGCTTCTACTGGTGCGTCGGTCGAGGGGGGGATGGAGTGTCCGCCGACGACCACCGGCGAGTGCATGAGGGATGCGGCAGATGGTGCTTCACGACAGGGTGCTCTCAGTGAGGACGAGCCATCCGACGAGTGGTCCGACGTGGATTCGGAGACGGACGAGTGGTCTGACGCGCAGTTGGAGGCAGACATGGAGATGGAGACTATAGTTGACGTAGCAGAGACCACAGAGGCAGGTGGGGCAGTACCAGTGGATGAGGTAGTAGTAGCTGTAGCGGTGTCAGCCTGCACATGTGGAGCAGACGTCCGTTCCGCTACATTGATGACCAGTGGAGTGTCGCCAGACGTCCAGGCAGTGGGTTTGTCGGTAGCCATCGACGTCGTGACAGTAGCAGCAGTTCCAGTCACTGCTACTGACGGGACGTTGGCAGTAGACGTGGCTCTGGGAGGACTCTCAGGTGACGAGATCCCCTCGTCTCCTGTTGTCGGGTTGATCTAACGAGTCCCCACAGATCCTGCTGAGGTGCCAGTCGTGGGGGGGTTGGTGTGTCCGTTGACGACCGCGGCCGAGCTCGGCATTGGTGATGCGACTACTCTACAGCGCAGGATGATTGAGGTGGATGACGCCACACAGCACACTCAGCTAGCGGAGAGTTCAGCGGGGGGAGACATTCGCTGTGATGGAGACTCTTCGTCAGAGGAGGATTGGTCCGATGCTGAGTCAGAGTCGGGGATGGAGTTGGTGATTGTTGATGTTTTGGCGGATGACATGACGACGGCCGATGCCGGAGCTGTGCCCGACGATGCGCACGCTCCTGCATTAGCTGGTGTGGAGACAGCTGCCATGGTGCCAGGAGCAATAGCAGGAGGATATACAGATGCTGATGCTCGGCCCACAGCAGACACCCAGGTGGTTCTGGCAGATAGTGCTGGGCAGCAGGAGGAGGTGATTGACTGCAAGGACGAGGTAGACCTCCTCGATGAGGACCAGTCGTTCGTCGTGGAGCGGTCGGACGCAGGGTCGGAGGCAGACATAGAGGCCCAGTGCGCTGCCGTTCTTGCAATAGCCACGGCTAGAGCATGCTATATCCTCTCGGTGAGAGCAGACGTCCGCGTGTGTGACATGGAGGATGCAGAGCGAGCTGCAGACATCAGACACCCTGCTACCCTGACCGGTGTCGTTGACACCACGGCGGTTCCAGCCGATGACATAGCTACGCTTGTCCGAGCTACAGTTCCTGTACCCGAGCGCCTACGCCCCACGGTCGATGAGCATGAGGCAGTGGTGGCTCGAGCGGAGGCGCACGTGCAGAGTCTCATGGCCGAGCTCCGGGAGGCCAGCAGCCGTTGGTACACTACAGATGCTTCTGCACGAGAGGTTGCTGAGATGTGCATGGAGGATGTGCACACCCGTCTTGAGGCTGCGGAGTGGTCCCTACAGGATGCACGTTGGCGACGGGCGGACGCACAGCAGTAGGTGGACGATTGGTTGTGCACCAGGGGCTCGACGTTTCTGCAGGGTGTATGGGTTCTCGATGACAGCGACGATGCTGCAGCGGCAGATACACCGACGGATGATGACGTCTGGCCACCTGACACCCGAGTGTCAAGTGTGTCAGCAGCAGCCAATGACTCCGCAGCACCACCCCCTTTTGGTGCAGCTGCTACGGATGCAGACGCGCTCAGTGGTGACGACCTCCTACCAGCAACTGGTGATCAGGCAGTAGCTGAGTCACCTATTGGCGTGGAGAGCTTCCTACGCGACGAGGAGACGAGGATGCAAGAGGCAGTGACTCGCGCCGACGTGTACATGATGGAGGTCCACCATCAGATTCATTCCGCGACTGACCGCCTGCACGCCGTAGATGCAGCTAGCCGGCAGGCTGCCGCAGGTGAGCTCGACGAACTGCACACGCGTCTCGACGCAGCGCAGTCCGTGTGGCAGCATGCAGCACAGCAGCTGGCATGCATACGGGAGGCGATACAGTTGGAGGAGGCCCTCAGCGCTGCACCAGTCACATCAGTAGATGACGACACTAGTGACGACTACACCAGCGATGACGATGACAGTGACGACGCCGCTCCAGGGTGAGATTCTGTGCGGACACATCCCACCAGCATCGTCGTCATCCTTGCTATTGCTGTGCAGGGGTATGTGGCCATGGGGGAGCCGCGCTCCCTCCTCACGGATTGTGTTGGGAGCAGCCATCAGCTTTGCTCGTACTATCAGCCTCTGCAGCCCAGGGGGAGTGTTGGTGTGTGGACTTTGGTCTGACATCTTTTTGAGGACAGCGAGGTTACTTAGGGTGCAGCATGATGCTATGGTCCAGGTTATGCTGGTCGAGACCCGTGCACCTAGTGAGTTTCACCGGTGTGATGTGGAGACCCATTGCCTCTATGTGTTATGTATGATCCATGCTAGGTTATGGTGGTCCAGACCCGCGCACCTGTTGAGTTCCATCGGTGTGACATGGAGACCCATTGCATACGTGTGTTATGTATGATCCATGCATGATGTGGTCGAGACCCGGGCACCCGGAGACACTTTTCGGGGGTCATGTGGAGACCTGTTTCTCTGTCTCTCTTGCTTGATGTTTGACACGTAGGTGTGTGATTCACTTCGTGCATGGTCGAGACCCGGGCATTTGGTGGGATGCACCATTGTCACGAGGAGACCCTGTGCTGTGGTATGCTTGATCAGTGCTCGCGATGATTGGTTCCCTGAGCCATCATCTCTTGCCTTCGCTCAGACATCATTATGTTGACAGTTGTGTCAGCCAGGGGGAGTGTTGGTGTGTGTGGCTTCCACCTGTCACGAGCGACGGCAAGGAGAGCAGCGCTACAGGAGAGCGCGACGACACTATCCTTGATGCGGACGCAGCTGGCACCGGAGCACCAACGAGTGGTGGCTCCATCCACCAGCAGCTGCCAGAGAGCTGCCACGACGCCCTGGGTGCTTGTCGGGGTGCTTTGCGGTTTTTCTGCAGACGCTAGAGTTTTCTCGGTGGACTGGCTCTTGAGCCCGATTTGCATGTTTTGTATTTCCTGTCCACCGATCGGTGCCGGACTTGTGTGTGTGACCAGTCGTAGCGTCCGGCTTGAGATTCTGCATCTCTAGGTTCAGACGGCGTAGCGTTCTGATTTGTTTGCGCAGAGATATGGCCAAAATAGTGTTTTTGGGCCGGTTTTAGGACAGACCTTGTACTGCCGCGTGCGACACCTGTCGTGCGCCGCGGCAGGTATTTATACTGTGGACTTGTCATTTGTTATCCCTCTGTGCAATTGTATTTAGTTTGAGTTTCCTGACACTCTGTTCGTGTCCCAACCCAGACCCTTGCAGTTTTTGTCTCTAACTTGTGACTGTTGTCACACGCTGACCTGGCACTGACGCCTAATGTCGCGGTAAGTGGTTAGGAAGGTTCTAGGAAACTTCTCAACTCTGTCATTTTGCCTTGTCGTCAATGGCCGAGGATGTCGTCAATGGCCGAGGATGTCCTCAATGATGTACTGCGTGTCTTCGTCCACTTGGACGAGAGGCAAAGGAGGGACCTCTCTGCTGGAGAATATCTCTTCGAGGTCTTGGTATTGATGGAGTCTACTGGCATGGAACAAAATATGAACTTGCATGCAGTCGAGGAGTTTGGGTTGTGCAACCACAAGGGTTTGCCTATGCTCATTCTCAAAAGATCCCAACCATCAGGGTTTGCGCTTTGAATAGTTGGCTCCGTGGAGTTTGATGTTTTTCGAGCTGAGGAGGACTTTATCGTCAGCAACAAACACATCATCGTTGCGGTGTCGACGAGTAGCTCCCTCCATTGCTGCTAGTGTCTTTGCGAGTGTTTGCTGTGTTTCCTCCCATGGTGGTGAAGATTCAGCATTGAACATCGACCACACGAATGATGCTACGACTTTGTCGTCCGGCTAGAGTGGCGAGAATTCTGCCATACACCACTTCAAATGGAGTTTTTCTTGATGCGGTGGAAACTGCCGATTTGTATGCGATTTTGGCGCTCCAGAGTTTGTGTGCCCAATCCAACCTGTGAGGTTACCATAGTGTTTGGAGAAGTTGTTCGAGCATTTGATTTCTTCGCTTGGTTTCACCGTCGGTTGGAGGATGAAACGCCGTCAAAAGTTGATTTTTGCTGCACTATCGATTAATCATTTTGCGCCAAAATGACTGGTGAATCAACCATTTTTGTCGTTTCAAATGGTTCTCAGCACGCCACGCAGCCATACGCTGTTAGTTCAAAATAGCCATGTTCTTCCCTCGGGGTGACGGTGGCCATTGATGGAATGAAGTGGGACATTTTGGAAAACCTATTGACAACCACGAGGAATGCACCATATCCCTCGATTGTGACTCGTAATCTTGTGACGAAGTCCATGGAGATGTCAGCCCACGGTTTTGTTGGAATAGGGAGCAGTTACAGAAGTCCGAGTTGTCGCGTTCGACAGAATTATTGTCATTGACATGTGCCACGGGTTATACAGAAGTTGGCCACGTCGGATTGCATCTTGTCCCACCGATAACGTTTTTCCAGCTTCTTGAACGCCTGTCCTCTCCGAAGTGTCCACCACATCTTGTGTCATGGCACTCTTCGAGCAACATATGGCAGTGCTCGTCCTTCGGAGGAACGACCACTTGGTGAGTGAAGCGCCGTCACCAATAGGATGCGTCAAACCATAATTTAACTTTATCACACCCCCCGTGCTGATCATAGCCTCGTGAAAACAACTGCTCGAGGTACGGGTCCCGCTGTAGCTGTAGCATTTCCACGTTAGCCATTGAATCTGGTCGGTGGCTGACTGCATCCACCGGGTTGATTTTGCCCGGACGGTACTCGATATGATAGTAGAACCCGAATTCAAGGAACTCCATCCATCGGGATGGATGTCGATCGAGGTTCTGTTACATCTTCAAATGTTTCAATGCATGGTGGCCAGTGCGTACGATTCATGGACGACACTGCACGTAGCATCACCTTGTCTTGAACGCGTGCACAATCGCCGGCATCTCTTTCTCGTGCGCTACGTAGTTGAGCTCCGGTCGTCACAGTTTTTGAGACATGTAGACAACCAGTTATTTGCCGTTGCCGTGGTCTTGCACAAGGAATGTACCAATGGCTCGGTCGGCGATGTCAGGGTGTTCCACAAAGCGATGAACGCTTCTTGTTTGCTATCTCCCCACCAGAACTCGTTTTCATATCGAGTGAGATCGAAAAGAGGCACTGACACTTGGGTGTAGTACCTCACATATCGCCCGTAATAATTGCAATACTGAGGAACACCTGAATTTCTCGAACGTTAGTCGGTGTTAGCCAATAAGTGATTACTGCCACCTTTTTAGATCCATGGTGATCCGTCCATCATTGATGACGTGGCCCAAAAACTCGTTCGAATGACGACAGGAGTCGCATTTTGTGAGTTTTCCGGACAAAATATCTCTTTGTAAAACTTTGAGGACTTTTTTAAGGTGTCCACCGCCCTCCTCCGGGGTGCGGTCGCACACCACAATGTCGTTTAGATTCACTACGACAAAATTGTTGAGGTATGGGTGAAAGATATTGTTCATTACCGCCATAAATGTTGCCGGGGCATTCGTCGATCCAAACGGCATTATTGTGAACTCAAAATACCCGTACGGGGTTCTAGACACCGCTTCTCGATGTCGGCATCTGCCACACGTATCTATTGATACCTGCTCCGCAAGTTGTTTTTGCTAGAAAATGGATCCCCTCGGAGTTTGTCAAAAAGGTCATCAGCTCGCGGACAAGGGTAGCGGTTCTTGGTGGTGACATCGTCCAACTCTCGATAGTCACGCTCACACGCATCTCATTAGTCTTCCTTTTACAAACTATACTGGTGTGGCATATGGTGACGTCGAAGGACAGATGAATCCTTGACCAAGCATCTCATTGAGTTGCCTTTTTAGCTCGGCTAGCTCATGATCGCTCATCTGATAGGCTCCTTGAACTGTAGGTCTGCTTCCCGACTTTAGTCCAATGCGATGGTCGATGTCTCGTTAAGGAGGTAAGGTTATCAGGAGTTCGTCAAGGAAGACGTTCGCAAAATTGTGGATGAGTGGTGCAAACTCTACAGGCACTAACGCAAACTTAATTCATGCCGATGCGGCTAATGAGGTCAATGACGAGTCAGTCGCTACCACTTCCACTTCTTCTATTGGCTCAAGATGTACGAGCCACACGCGAACTCCTTCTTGTATGTAATGCTTGGCCACATTGAACGGTATCGGTTGTACAGGTTGTCGCTTCTCGGCTAGCACGACTACCTTTGCTGACTCCATCTCAGCTGCTTCCCCTGTCAGTTTTTGTCCCTCGCGTGGAAGTTGTTGCTTGGTGGCGTCGATGTCCACGTAGACATTGCCTCTATTTCAATCAACGTGCAGATTCTGCCGGTACAAGAAAACTTGACCAATGATGATTTTGTGATTACTCATTGGATCAGTCCTCCAGATCGTTACATCCCGTCGATTCCCACTTGTAATTGTAGTGGCTTTTGGAGTCTTTTTAACTTGTAAACTCTCGTCAACAGTTTTTCCTTCAAACACCTCTATTTTGGTCTGCAAACCCAGTTTGTGGACCATGTTGTTACTCACAAAGCCGTGTGAAGCTCCTCCATCCAATAGTACCGATAGCGTTCTGTGACTCTTTTATCCTCAAGGCTGGACTCTTGCCAATATTGCCGATTGGTCGTCCTCGTACCCCTCGTCGAAATTTGCGATCTCAACAATCCTCAGTATAGGCTGTTCAAATGGGTGATCATTTGGCATACATTGCTTCGTGAGGCGCAACAAAGATCATGATTGACAGGCGCAACTCTTGTAACAAGAGTTGCGCCTTTCAATCATGATCTTTGTTGTTTCACGACTCATTTTCCCAAGACTTCCCCCTTTTTGGCCTGCTGCTTGCTCCGATAGTTGCAAGCGTTGTGCCCGCCGTTTCCACAGGTTTGCTTATCTCTATGGTCAATGGCATCTACTTCCATTGGAATCGAAAAGTCCACCGACTGGTTCTTTTCGTTTCCACAAAAAATGTGGTAAGGAGGTTGCCTGTCGTAGGATTCCTGGATCTGAGCATTGTACTCAGTGCTGTCCATCCTTTCTAGTAGTGTGATCATCCATGATAAGCCATTTTGGATGTAAAAAATGGTGATTGCTCCCCGGGTATCTTGCTTGAGGTCGTTGTTGTAGTGAAAACACAGTTCTTTACGGGCGAAGTCTGCTCCGATGATCATATCGTTGAATCTTTGCATATATTCAACCACGCTGTATTGCTGACAAAGATGCTAGAGCTTGTGCCGTGCATCGAACTTCTTATTAAGTCATCCTAAGAACGCAATCATTTTGCGCGATAGTTCATCTAGCTCGTTGGAGGTGCCAACATGTCTTGGCATTGTGGGTTGATCTGCTCCAAGGGTAGAACGCCTGCGGTCGACGATATGAGATGGGTGCCGTTAGTCATTGGTGAGGCCTCGTTGGTATCCTGCTACCGTTGGATGGTCGTTAGATCAGACAACCAATTTAGTGCCGTGCCACGCAAAGGCGTGGTATCGAGGTCAAATTTCTTTTGACCGTCGTCAACCATAGCAACGATGAAGTACTCCCCCAAACTCATCAGCCACATCCAAACCATCCGTCCTATTGAGTTTTCAGGATCAAACGATTCTAGTGGAGTCAAATGGATTTTGGGTTCGCTCGAGAGTTGGGAATTTCTCTCGAAGAGCATCACCTCACGTGCAATTGTGTTGCAGAGAGCATCCATCGCAAAGTTGAGTTTGTTGGAGCAGATGGTTTTTTATTCCTTTGAGCGCGGATATCCGGGTTGTCAGTTCCTCGATGATCCGCACCCGTCGTCCAGTGCCACCTTTCGTCCATGATGTCGTCATGGAGGTTGTTGGTAGGGGCGGCTGGTGTATTGCCGTTGGATCCACCACGGGATTGGTCACCGAATCCATAGGGGTTAGTCCAGCTGCCGCATAGCCTGCCATGCCAGCATTTGCTGTCACATAAAGGTTTGCGTTTATACGTTCTGCTCATCCATCGCCAAAGTTGTCACCAAAGACCGGCTACTGGTCATCGGTAGCGCTCGCTTGCCACACATCGTAGCCGCAAAATCTGCGAAGTGTTGACGTGCAAGATGTGCTGACGGCTTGTGCGATGTAGTCCTCTGGACAGGTAAAACATTTGGTTGCCTCTTCAGCACCATTACGCTCAAATACCAAGTGTTATGAAAAAGGGAGCGAAGACGGTGAACAGGAGGAAGTTGCAAGGAAGAATCCGGTTTAGGATTCGGGACACTTGAGCAATTCATAGTTAGCGGTAAGTGTACTTTGATGACAAGTGTCAAAATGATCGAACACACACACACACACACACACACACACACACACGC
>SZWC01010097.1:14082-24303 GCA_023375785.1 Penium margaritaceum
GCACACACACACACACACACACACACACACAAACACACACACACACACACACACACACACACACACACACACACACACACACACACACACACACACATATATATATATACATACATATACAAGTGTTGAGTAATGAGTGAGGCATAATCGGGGTCGTTGGGTCGATTGTCGAGCGACGTGCATGGAGGCGCATCGTGAGTGGTCGGATTTGAGCAGGTCCATCGAGAAGTTGGGGGTCATCAAGAATTGATGGTGAAGGTACAAGATGCATCTTTATACATTTAGATGTTTAGCCTAAGTGCGTCGAGAAGTCAACCAAAAAGTCGTGATACTTCTAACGTAGATTCGCGATAGTGGTCAAAGTTGTCGAAAGGTTCGGGAGGATTCACTCAAAGCGGGGGAAGTTGGTTGGTTTACCCTCAACCGTTGGAGTGAACATCACGGTCTTGCGACATGATGAGCTTTTTGTGTAATAACAGAAATACCCACTTGGAAAAGATCAGGGACTCATATGCATCCGGTACGTAACGGTGAATGGGGTGAATTTGCGAAGATGAAAATAGACGGTCAAAATAGTTGTGACGGCTTATGGATTTTAAAATAGCAAAAAGTGTCTTTCTTTTAAGTATAGGCCAGGGGTGTTCCGTTGAGTAGGTCGTGGGTGGTTCACATGGATGATGGTACGTGTTATGCTGACCGGAGCGTAGATGGTGAACAGGTAAAAGTTATGAGGCAGAATACGATTGAGAAGCTGGGACAATTGAGCAATTTTACAATTAGCGATAAGTGTACTTCAATGACAAGTGTCAGAATTATCAAACATAAATACATATACAAGTGCCAAGTTATGAATGTGGTATACTCATGGTCGTTGGGATGATCGTCGAGCGATGTGTGTGGAGTCACGTCATGAGTGGTCGGATTCAAGAAGCTCCGTCGAGGAATTGAGGTGCTTCGAAGATCAATGGCGAAGATGCGAGATGCATCTTTACAAAATCGAGATATGTTTTAATGCGTTCAGAAGTCCACCGAGAGGCCGTGACACTTCTGTCGATGATTCTTGCAAGTGGTCACAGCTCTTAGACAGTGCGAGGTGGCTCCCTCGAAGGCGAGGGCAGTTGGCCAAACTGCCCTCAACTGAAGGAGTGAAAGGTGAAGATCTCGTCACACTGTGGGCTATTTGTGTAACGATAGAAATTCCCACTTGGAAAGTTTAGGGACTCTTGTACATCTGCTATGTAACAATTCCCCCCTTTTAGCCAGGATGCCCGAGCGCGCGTGCAGATGTCGCCCGATGACGGCGGTCATAGCTGTCGATCAGGTGATCAACATCTTGAAGGTTGTCATAGGGTCCCGAGCTGTTATGTGCGGCGTCGTAGTCGTGCCACTTCACAAGATATTATGTTGTTTTGCCACGTTGTCAATGGTTGAGGATGTCCTCAATAAAGTAGTCTGTGTCCTTGTCCACTTGGACAGGAGGAGGGGGGAGGTACATCCCTATTGGGGAAGTTTTCTCTGGGATATCGGTAGTGTTTGAGTCTGCTGATACGGAACACTAGATGAATGTACATAGTGTTGGGGAGTTCGAGCCGTGCAACCATAGCATTTTGCATGTGCTCGATCTCAAACGGTCCGAATCATCAGGGTTTGAGCTTCAAGCAATTGGCTCCACGGGGCTTGATGTTGATTGAGTTGAGAAGAACTTTGTCGCCGATGGCAAAAACACCGTCACTGTGATGTCGGTTAGTTGCTTGTTTCATCGCCGCTTGCATCTTTGCAAGTGTCTGTTGTGTTTCATCCCAGATGGTGGAGAAGTCGCGGCATTGGACGTCAACCGTGGGAATGTTGTCGTTTGTGTAGTCAGTCTGGTGTGGCAGGAAGTTTTCCATACACCACTTCAAATGGACTTTTACCCGTTGCACTGGAGATCACCGAATTCAATGATGATTTGGCAGTTGGGGAGCTTTTTTGCCCGATCCGTCCTGTGGTTTGCATAATATTTGGAGGAGTTGTTCGAGCTTTGGGTTGGTCCACTCGGTTTGGTCGTTGGTTTGAGGATTGAACGCCGTTGAAAGCTGGTTCCGACTGCCATAGCGGAACATCAGTTAATGCCTGAAATAGCTTGTGAATCGATCGTCCTTATCGCTGGTGATGGTCCTTGGCACACCGCATAGCCATACAACGTTGTTTAGAAACAGTTGTGCTGTTCACTTGACAGTAACGATGGTCCTAGTCAGAATGAATTGAGAAATTTTAGAACACCCGTTGACAGCCACGAGGATTGCATCACATCCATGGGGTGTGACTGGTAGTCCCGTGACGAGTTCCATGGAGATGTCGTTCCATGGTTTTGTCTAAGTGAGGAGCGGCTACAAAAGTCTGGGTGGCCGTGTGCAACAGGAATTTTGTCGCTGACACATGTAGTAGGATTTATAGAAGTTGGCCACTTCGGATTGCATCTTGTCCCACCAGTAGTGTTTCGCTAGCTTCTTCAGCGTCTTGTCCTCTCCAAAATGTCCACCCAGACTAGTGTTGTGGCACGCCACCAACATGTAGCGGAGTTCATTGTTGGGGGAAACGACCACCTGGCGAGTCAATTGTCACCGCCAGTAGGGTGCATCGTACGAGAATTTTTCCTTGTCATAACTACCATGGTGGTCATAGCCTTGTGTGAACAACTACTTGAGATATGAGGCATGGTCTAGCGAAGCCTTTTCATACACTCGTTTCTTAGTGTGTGCTCCTAGTACGCTTTTCCTTAACATGGTATGATACATTTTTCATTTCACTAATCATTAAATGGTCAAGTGGTCGTGTATTTCTGTCTTACATGTTCATCTGTCGTTCTCCCTGAAGGGGCTCAGTGTGTGGGGTAAGTGTATGTTGGTAAGTGCGATCCATCTTCATACCGGAATACACTACAAGCACACTTAGCGCTCCTTTTTGTCTCATATAAGTAACCCATCTATGATCAGTTTAGAGCCTTTTCATCCACTCTATTCTTGGTGTGTGCTTGCAGTGTGGTGTTCTCCAACATGGTTTGATACATTTTCACTACAATTATCATTCAATGCGCAATGGGAGTACATTTTTGTCTCGTATGGTCATTAACTCTTCTCTCTATGGAGGGGGCTCAGTGAGTGGGGCTAGTGTATGTGGTGAGTGAGCTCCATCTCCATTTAGGAATACACTACAAGCGCACTGAGTGCACTATTTTTTCTCGTATAACTAACCACTCTACGTTAAACTAGAAGCCTTCTCATACTCTTGTTGCATAGTGTGTGCTCCCAGTGCGTTTTTCCTTAGAATGGTTCAAAACATTTTTCAATTCACTAATTTTCCAATGTGTAATGGTAGTGCATTCTTGTCTCATATGGTCATCTGTTATTCTCCCTATATAGGAGGCTCAGTGCGTGGGGCCAGTGTATGTGGTGAGTGTGCTCCGTCTCCATACAAGAATACGCTAGAAGCGCACTGAGTACGCTTTTTTGTCCCATGGGATTAACTATTCCGTCTGCACAAAACTTTTGAGTGATTGTATGCGTCCTTTTCTTGGATTCACATCTATGAAAAGCATTTGACCGTACATCATAACATGTTGTATTTCTTACTGTTTATTATGCAGATACGTGTGGACAACCACTTGTGCTATGATTGAACTGATTACAAGGAGAGAGGTTTTGTAATGAACCTTGTTTCTATTTTTCCCCGTTTTCTGATGATTCGAGTAAACTTGGAGAAAGAAATTTATTTCTCCAAGTTTACTCGAATCATCAGAAAATGGGGAAAAATAGAAACAAGGTTCATTACAAAACCTCTCTCCTTGTAATCAGTTCAATCATAGCACAAGTGGTTGTCCACACGTATCTGCATAATAAATAGTAAGAAAAGTAATG
Organism: Penium margaritaceum; assembly: GCA_023375785.1. Taxonomy (NCBI): domain Eukaryota; kingdom Viridiplantae; phylum Streptophyta; class Zygnematophyceae; order Desmidiales; family Peniaceae; genus Penium; species Penium margaritaceum. The sequence continues at coordinate 17,979 of SZWC01010097.1, forward strand.
TTTACAAAAAAATCCAAGGGATTTTTTTGTAAACATTACTAGTATCACCTGAATTGCCTTCTTCAGTACTCCAGTATTCATTTTGATACGTTAGTACTCAATTCAAAAAATGGGAGCTCCGCGTCGCTTCTCTCTATTGCTACAAATGTCTCGCTTCTTGAAGCTTGCAAGATTGCTGAACCATTGGATATCCAGATCCGACAGACTTTGATGCCTTCAGGGAGAACCGGTGCCGACTTGTCGGCGCACTGTGAAAATCTGATGCCCGCCGTCTAGCATTCTTGAACACCCTAATTCCGTCGGCACAACCTAAGATGTGGTCATCATGCCCCTCTCCCCTCTAGTGTATGGGGGTAGTGCATGAGACGAGTGTACTCTGACTGTATGAGAAAGTGCACTTGTCGCACACTGAGGGACAGTGCGTTAAAATGGAGTTGGTAGCAACTATTGGTTGAAGATGCATCAACACTGCACAAGTGGTATGAAGCTGTTAGTAACTCCAATGACGTCACTGTGCTCTGCTTTGTACCAAGTAGACGGAGAATTCCACACAAATTCTTCCGGCGTTCGATGTGTTGTTCCATGACAGAGGAAACCCCAGTTGCACCGCACCGACCCCATCATCTGGCGGCATCGCAGTTTTGTATGAAGCTCATCTTTCAAAATTCAAAAACCATCCAAAAAGCACAGGCAACCATATACCGCTGTGACCGGCGACTATGGGCAGACGTAGGGGGAAGAAAAACGTTTGGCTATAGAATAACCGCAACGACCAGCATACATGCACCGTCAGATCATGACCATAGGCCACCACCCATGACATTCGTCATGGTCATTGAACGTCAAAGAACAGTTCCACAAACAGCATTTCCTTGGTTGGACTCGTGCCCATGGGGTACTCTTGTTCTTGGTATGGTCGTTCCACAAACGGTGTTTCCTTTGTTGGAAACCTCAGCCATCTACGGGTGACCTCTTCCCGCAGCAACTAGAAGGTCCATGTGGCCGATTCCACCGGTCACATCCGGGTCTCCGTAACAGTGCCCATGGCCTGAGTACCAGTACGCCAAGCCCAGGCAGAGCTTCATCGATCACCCAGTCGTCTGTCGGTGCTCTTGGGATTGCGCCCTGCTAGACGACTGAAGACCTCCTGTTGCCATGGCCACAACAGAAACAAACATGGAAAGCCAACCGAGCTTGGGTGACCTGGCTTCCACCCTCATCCAGCAGGCTCCAAGCTTCATGCTCGACGCCCAAGGTGTAGCCAGCAATGACAACACGACAGAAGCAGCCCTGGTCGCAGCCCTCAGCGTCATGCTCCACCCATTTTGTAGCACTGTGGAGCATGAGAAAAGGTTTGATGGGCGGGCATGGATCCGCGACCTCATGACTAGCAATCCTCGTAGGTTCTTTAAGTCCGCTTGAATGAGCCCCGGCACCTTTCGTGAGCTGTGCTATCTCTTCCGGTGCAAGGGCACACTCATTGACGCCAGCCGTGTGTCTGTGGAGGAGCAAGTCTTCAGCTTCCTTTGGTATTGCGCATATAACCACTCAAGTCGCATCACACAGGAATGGTTCCAGCGGTCGGGGAGCACTGTGACGAAGTACGTGCGGAAGGTAGTCAGATCTCTCTACTCAATTTGCAATGAGGTCATCATGCTCCCGACCGAAGACACGGGCCCACCTCCTCAGTGGGCTGGGCGAACAGACTAATTGCCATTCTTTTCCAAGTGCATTGGTGCAATTGTCGGCACACATGTGCCAGTCACCGTGGCAACACTTCTTCGTGCCCCATACAGGAACAGGGTTGGTCTAATGTCTCAGAATGTCCTTGTACTCATCAACTTTGATCTCGAGGTCCTGTTTGTTTGGGCAGGTTGGCAAGGGTCAGTGCATGATGCTGCCGTCTTTGAGGAAGCTGTTACACATGGGTTACAACCTCCACTGGGCATGTTCTAGCTGGCCGATGCAGCTTACCCAACACGTCAGGGCTGCATCACTCCCTACCGGGGTGTTACTTACCACTTGGAAGAGTGGGGCAATCAACGAAGACGACCGTCAAAATCCAAATAACTGTTCAATCAACGTCATGCTGGAGCACGCTCTGCAGTGGAGCACACCATTGGTGTTACGAAGTGACGCTTTCCCATCTTGCATGGAATTTCGTTCTTCCATGATCCATTCTTCCAGACACAGATCATCGTGACATGCATGATGATGCATAACTTGATCGCTAAGAGAGATGGTGTGCAAGAAAGTGAGCTTGCGATGTTGGGGGAGACCATGCCAGATTTACAACCCGCCAGTGATGATAGTCGTGGTGGTGGTCAAGTGAACCAAACTAACCTCAAGAGGGATCAGCTAGCTGATGCGATGTGGTCTTCCTATGTCTAGATGTTGTTGTGTAGTTGTTGCTTTTCCATTGCATGCCGGCTGGCCTTACACTGGTAATCATTTCTCATTCTATGCATTGCATGATGCAAGTGAGTGCCAATGACTAATCCACCAAAGATGATCAATATCCTTTCATGGCTTTTGCCAACCATTCTATTCAAATCCATTATCTACACTCAATACTCTATCTCACTTGTATGTATTGTTGCAATGATTAAGCACAATACACACATGTCCATTGATTCTCAATGGGTGTGAGTGTGACTGGGTGAATGTATTCGAATTCATCATCGCACAGTGCTACACTTGGAACATAGAAGAATACCTCAGGAACATATCTCAGTGTGTCGCACTATTTTGTGATGAAGAACTGTGCTAGTTGTCATGTTTAAGAATGCATAGCACAGGTCATTACATGTATGGAAAGAAGTTCTTCAAGTACATAGTAAGAAGAAATACAAACCACAAAGAGGGTACCACCTCCATCATATCGGACAGCAGCATTCACATGCAAATACACTCCTAGGTTGTTCCCTCCCTATCCATGAGGATATCCTTGTAAACACCCTCCTACATTATGTCGGATGTATGCACCACCATTGTTTGCAAGTACTTACAACTTGCAAGCTTCTTGATCAAGGCAACATTGTCTTGGGACTCTAGGTTCGTAGCACTGTCTATAACCTTTATTGCTTGGATTCCTCTCCTTGCATGACATGCACGACTTCGCGTTTGTAGTGCTTGGGCTCAGTCATGGCCATGGCTACAGCCTGCAAGCCTGCGGCAACTTCATGGCGACCTAGCCTATGCTTAGAACCAAGTGAAGACGATGCAGACTGGGCCAAAATACGGAAATCAGGTCACCCTGGAGCCACACCAGCCTGGAGGGGTGAAGTGGGTGCACTGCTATTGGTCCGCGCATCTCCAAGTGGCTCAGTTGGTGCCGGCTTGGACTCAGCACCCTCCGTGTCGGCCGCTTCGTCTTGTGGAATGTCGGTCATGGGCACTCGTGGACCATCGTGGTCTGATGCTTGTACCCCTGCCCCTCCAACCTGTGGTCCCCTGTTTGCAGTGCTGTGACCCCACATCTCATGAGCCATGGGAAACCATGGGCTTGGCCCCATGGTCCGAACCGTTTTGAACTTGGGATGGCGCAGAATGAGGCTGGCCCACTGCTCATCGTCCCCCACCGGACAAAAGTTGGTCTCGTCCCACCCCCATCCTGTCGGGACCGGGTGAGTAATGAACCAGCGTAGTAGTTTATACTTTCCTTTCACCTTCTGGGTCTGCTGCCGCACCTTGTCCACAGACACAGGCTGGCCAAACTCACGTTCAACGGCTTGTGCAGCAAGTGCGTAAGCTGGATATTTAAAATTGCTGTCGCTGAAATTCTCTTTCTGCTCAAACGCATCCCTCAGTACAGTCATCATGACCATCGTACGTGCCGGCGTCCATGAGTAGCATCATGCGTCGTCCATTCTTACTGCAGGCTGGATGGAAGCTGCAGAATAGCCGACTTGGTTGTTAGCCATGACGTCGGCCTGGTTGGAGGCGGAGGGAGCAGCTGCAGCTCCAGCTGTGCTCTGAGAGCCAGGATCAATGAACACGGGTGCAGATGGTGGTGCTGCGTTAACAGGAACGGTGGAAGCCTCGTTGCGTTTGGGTTGGGAAGCACCGGCAGACGTGAACGACGGGGTCTGCTGACTAACAGGTGCAAGCGCAAAGGGTGCAACCTGCCTCGACGTCGAGGCAGCAGGCGAAGGCACATGGGCACTCGCGGTTGCAAAGAGCGGATGGGTGAGGTATGGTCCAAGCGAAGTGGCGGCATCGTTTTCCCGTAGACTGCCTGTCGGGACTGGAATGCTTCTCGCGGCAACTGCACGATGGAGATTGGTCGTCAGCCCCGCGAGGCAAGCAGCGAGACCCACACGGTCTCCATTTGAATGCGTCTTGTTCTCGTATTGGAGTTGTTGCTGGATGGTTGACGTCATTGCTGAGGACGAGCTCCTGACCGCTTGCTGCGAGGACGTGATGTCAGCGTAGCCATCGCAAGTGTGCAAGATTTTGAGAGCTTGACTGCCAAATGAGCGCCGAATAGAGGTGGAGTACTCTTATGAGGATGTACTACTCGGATGCCTGCGGATTGGTCACCAACGCAACCAGGCTAACCCCAATCTCGCTGTGAAGTTGACGGAGGGCACCGACCAACTCTGAACTAGGATAACCGTCGATGTTCTTGATTGGACAAGAAGACCTTGTGGCCTTTCTTTTACCATTCCTGTAGTGAGGTATTGTCAACTTACAGCATCCACTGCATAATTGTAATTTGTGGAATTTTCTTGACCTACGATTCTGTTTTTGCGCCTTTGTCCCATCCTCAGCTCTGTCTGTTCAACCTGCCCGTGGGTCGTCAGTTTTGAACATAAATGAGCTAGAATCTCTTTTTCATTTGCAAGGCTTCACTTTTCATTTTGGTAGAACACGGACTGAGGTATTACACCAAATTGTCCGCATTGCCCTCACCTTTTGAGTCGCGAGTTCCTTTCAACTCGCAACTATTGTGGGTACCTTATGCGAACGCCTAGATTTTTTCTGTAACTACCATCTTGCTGTACAATTGTGGCGGCAGCGTTGTCGTACGCCCCCTTAGCACCCCCACAACCAACAGTTTCTACCAACTCCATGTTAACGCACTGTCCCTAAGTGTGCGCTCACCCACTTCAAACAAAAAGACAAGGAAAGACATCATAAGCTGAATGTAAAAAAAAACCATCGTCCTTTGCCAAAAAAAAAACCTCATGTCATATCATTGCAAACACCAGTGATTTGTATCATCGGGGCTTACCATTCGTACCGAAGTACAGTTAAATCTGCCCACCGAGAATACATGGCAGCTCTGAGTGTCTCATGTGACTAATCACTCAAGCCTCTGTTGCGACAAGAACAAGGAAACAAAACAGAAACGTCCGACCAGGAAAGCGTCCAATGATTTCCTTTGGCTAACCAGATAGCTGGTCGCAACAAAACAGGGTTATGTTTAGAGAGCGATGAACAATATAAATGTGAAACTCAAAACGTTTGAATACAGAAGTAATAGAAGAAACGACCATTGTGTGGAAAAAATATAATCGCAACTCCCACGCTCCATGTTGAGCAATTGGTAATGAAAAGGTACAAGTAGACTAATGAACAGCACGACGAATATTGTTTTAATATCTAGAGAGGTAGGACAAAGGATAGACTCAACTCCTTTGAACTATGACTTTCGACTTTCTGAATACGACAGTCGAAAGGCATGAATAAAATTTTATGTAGATGGATCCCATCTTAGTCCGTCAATGGTGGCTGTAAATCAAAATGAATTGATTGTTTCGACAAAACACATCCTCTCCCGCAATGTCTGGAGACTGATGTTTACCTTTGACATCATCCATCGCACCTAGCGTCCTTCTACAATATTTTCATCATGAACTGCGTCACGCATAAACTAGCAAGGAATCACGCACTCAGTGTGTGATACATGCACTTTCTCTCACAAATCGAGCACACTCACCCACGTACAATAGACCTCGCACTAGGGGGGGGGGGGGTCTAGAGACGGGACCCTGTGCTTTTTGCACTTGATGCCATGGGTACACAAAATTGAAAGGTTAGCAAGAAGCACTTGACGGACGTCAAAACAAACATGGTAGTTGGTCCATAGGACTGATTATGCGTTAGTGTATATGAGTTGGCAAGACGGTACAAAACATAAAGGCGCCAAAGAACTCTCAGATTCGTGGCCAGTACTGATCTAGATACTATATGACGGTAATGAAAAGCAAATATGTGCGACTGTTCGAAACTGACAAGAAAATCAAATCAAGACTTGGAACATTTTTTGTTGTGAGAAGATAAGGCTTCCAAGAGGAATTTGTGGGAAAGAGGTAATGTT
>SZWC01010097.1:24379-67462 GCA_023375785.1 Penium margaritaceum
AGAGAGAGAGAGAGAGAGAGAGAGAGAGAGGGAGAGAGAGAGAGAGAGAGAGAGAGAGAGAGATAGACAGGGACAGATAGAAAGAGAGAGGGAGAGAGAGAGAGAGAGAGAGAGAGAGAGATAGAGAGAGAGAGAGAGAGAGAGAGAGAGAGAGGGAGAGGGAGAGATAGGAAGAGAGAAAGATAAAGAGAGAATCGTGAGTGCACTTTTTGTTACACTTGATGTACAGTGCTTGGTGTGAGTGTGTGGCGCACCAACGGAGTGCACAAGAAAACAAGTGTGCATGTGAGATACGTATCTCACTACAGTTGTAGCATTGCTTCCTCAGCCATCAGATATGGTCGGCAACTGAGCGCGTCAACCGGGGTGGTTTTTCCTAGCCAGTACTCAATGTCATAGTCCAACCCGGGTTCAGGGAATTCCATCTCTTGGTTTTGACGTTGAGTGAGGTTCGGCTAGGTCTTCAAACATTTCAGCACATGGTGGTCGGTGTGCACGATGCATCGTCGGCATTCCAGATAGCACCGCCATGTTACAAATGTATCTATGACCACTAGCATCTCCTTCTCGTGAACGGCATGGTAAAGTTCCGGTCCGCACAATTTCATTAAAATGCATGCCACTGGTTGTTCTCTGTTGCCATGGTGTCGTAGGGGGACTGCACCGATGGATCAATCTGAGGTGTCCGTAGCCATGACGTTATCGACCATTGGATCAGCTAATCGTATGGCTGGCGGAGAGGTCAGAACGTTCTGCAAAGCGTTGAACGCTTCTTGTTTGTTGTCTTCCCACCGCCACTCATTTTCTTTTTGAGTGAGTTCACTGACACTCAGGCGTAATCCCATACGAAGTGCTTGTAACAGTTGCAGAAGCTAAGAAAAACTTGAACGTCTCGAACATTGGTCGGCGTCGGAAAATGTTCATTTCCGCCACAAACTTCACCAGGGCATTTGTAAGTCCGTTCGGACTTACAAATGCCCTGGTGAAGTTTAGACCGTTTCATCTCGCAGATCTCCCACTTGTAGTCATCATGGTTCTCGGAGTCTCCGTATTTGCAATCTTCTGTTGATGGGTTTTCCTTCACACAACCCTGGTTTGGTCTGCAAACCCAACTTGTAAAGCATGTCGTATGAGATTGTGAGAAGCTCCTCCATCCAAAAGTGCCGGTACCATTCTGGGACTTTTGCACCCTTGAGGTTGCACTCCATGCAGTATCACTGGTTGGTTGTCCTCTTACCCCTCATCAAACTTTGTGATGTCATAATGCCTCTGCGGCATCATACGTCATTCAAATGGGCAATCTTCGAGCAGAGATTGATCCTCACGGACAAGAGTCGTAACTTTCACTCCTCCTCTTTTCCGTTTACCAACTCGTTTTTCTGCAACTTCCCCCTCTTTTTGGCGTGTTGCTTGCTTTGGCAGTTGCAAGCTTTTTTCCCACAAATTCCATAGTTGTAGAATGTACGCGTATCTCTCTGGTAAATGGCGTCCACTTCCATCGGAGTCAACGAGTCTCCCCACTGTCTTCTTTTGTTCCCACAATAATTGTGGTTGGGAGGTCGCCAACTGCGGGATGCCTGAATTCAAGCATTGAAGTTGGCGCTGTCGATCCTTTCTATTGTTGCAATCATCCGTGGTAAGTCGTTTTGGATGCAAAAAACGGTAATCACTCATCTGATGTCTCGTTTGAGGCTGTTGTTGTAGCGAAAACAGAGCTCATCAGGGACGATATCTACACTAATGTTGATCTCGCGGAATCTCCATGTGTACTCATCCACGCTGAACTGCTGACAGAGATGCTGGAGCTTGTACCGAGTGTTAGACTTCTTGTTTAGTCATCCAAATCATGCAAGCATTGTGCGCTAGAACTTGTTCCAGTCGGTTGGTGACGCCAACGCGTATTGCCATTGCGGGTTGATTGGCTCAAAGAGTAGAACGCCTGCGGTTGGCGACATGAGACGTGCGCCTTTGCCCATCGACGAGGCCTCGCCTGTCTCCAGCTGCCGTTGAATGGCCTTTAGGTCAGACCACCAACTTAGTGCCATGCCATGCAAAACCGTGGCCATGATATCAATTCTATTTTGATCGTTGCTGACCCTAGCGGCGGTGAAGTACAGCTCCAAACTCGTGAGCCACATCCAAACTGTTGGTCCCTCTGAGTTTGTAGGATCAAACGGCTTGAGAGGGGCCGGGTAAATCTTAGGTTTCCTTGAGAGTTGGGCATTTCTCTCGACGAGCAGCGCCTCTTGTGCACTTGCGTTGCAAAGAGCCTCCATCATGACATTGAAATTTTGTATCATGTGGTTGTTGATTCCCTCGTGCGCAGAGATACGGCTTGCCACTTCCGCATTAATCCGCACCTGTCATCCGATGCCACCTGTCACTCCTGCTGTCGTTGTCGAGGCTGTCTGTAGGGGTGGATGGTGCACCGCCGTTGGATCCGCGACTGGATTGGTTATCAGAGCCATCGGGGTTGATCCAGTTGTCCCAGAGCCTGCCACGCTAGCATTTACTGCCACTTCAGGGTTCGCGTGCATGGGCATGTTCTGCTCCTCTGTTGTCGAAGTTGGCAATAGCCTCGCTGCTGGTCATCAGATGTGCTCGCTTGCTTCACATCGTAGTCGCAAATTCTGCAAATTCTTGATGTGCAAGATGCGTTGACGACTTGTGCAAGGTAGTCCTCCGGATGGGTAAAGTAGTCGGATGCCTCTCCAGCACTGTTGCACTCTGATACCAAGTGTTATGCCAAACGGAGTGTAGATGGTGAACAGGTTGAAGTTACAAGGCAGAACACACTTGAGATTGTAGGACACTTGAGCGATTCTATAATAAGCGATAAGTGTACTTTGATGACAAGTGTCAAAATCATTGAGCATATATGTACAAGTGTCAAGGCACGAATGAGGTATAGTCGGGATCGTTGGGTCGGTCGCAGAGCGATGCGTGTGGAGTCGCGTCGTGAGTGGTCGGGTTTGAGAAGCTCCGCACAGGAATCGGGGGACTTCAAGGATTGATGGCAAAGATGCAAGTTGCATCTTCATAAATTGGGATATGTCTCGATGCGTTCAGAAGTTGACCGAAAGCCCGTGACACTTCCGTCGATGGTTCTCGAAAGTGGTTGGAGTTGTCACAAAGTGCAAGAAAGTTCGTCGAAGGGCAAGGGCAGTGGGCCAAATTGTCCTCGACCGTGTGAGTGTAAATTCGAGGTCTCATCGTGCGGTGGGCTACTTGTGTAATGACAGAAATGCCAACTCGGGAAGATTAGGGATTCGTGTACGTCTGGTGCGTAACATTGCGTCATTGGAGTACACGAGTTCCTAGTCTGTGGGAGTTGGTATTTTGTGTCCTTACATTGTGGCCACTCGCACGACAGATTCGTGATTTATACATTGCCTGGCCTAGGGCATTTCAGCCACCCGTCCCGACCTTTGGTATTCTGTTCTTGATGGTTCTCACAACTTCGACCACATTTTATGATGGTTGACAGAACTGTCCCGAACTATATTGATGCATCGATACTGTTCGGACGACTTCTTGTCGGCACAGGAATTTGATGAAATTGCGGCTCAATATTCTCAAATTCACCAGACTTGTCCCACTTCCTCAAATTTTCTAATTCTCAACCCTGTGAACCACCTACGTTTTGCGCGGCCTAATAGATGGTTCACAAAGATGAGGTGCAGAGGAGCAGAGAATTTGAAGGACTCGGGAAATTGGATGATTTTTAGTAGGGAAAACTTGTCCGAGGCGATGACCTAGCCAGTTGCCACTGTACTCTGCGGCGATGTAGACATGAGGGCATGGCGAGCGCCTACTCTTACTCGTTCCCCATCCTACATGTGACGGTGAGCAATGACCACACGATAAATCCACCGATAAATTGCATCAGCGCCAGACTCCGACCTGACGTGAAACTTTTCCCTCGTACGCCGCCCTAACGGCGAGCTTTTGAGGGTCCATGTGTTTAGGAGAAATAAAACTGAGGATTAAATTCAAAAGACATCAGCACCGGCGTATGGATTTTGAAAACACAGGGAAAAACAGATCCTGGAATCAAACTGTCATCAAAGTTCAAGTCATAGCATCGTTGGTGAAGGATTAACGACCAGTTAGATATCTTAGAAAACCAGGACGGCCAGAATCGCTTGGGAGACAAAGCTTGCCATCCAGCCCTTCGGGTCGGCCAATAACCTGGAACTTTCTTTCCAAGTTTGAGTCTCCAGTCGATGATGAATCAGATAGGCTTGAACGCTAGTAGCATTTGCCGACATATCACCTCTCACAAGAATAGTAACAGAAACAAGATTATCTCGTCAATTTGTCCTTTTCAATAAGGAGTAACTAGATTTTGATGACAAGTGCTGAACAAGTCAAGCACATGCATACAATGGCTAAGATCACAATAAGCCATATATTGGGTGTTCGACGCTCGAGCTGAGCAACGTGTGCAGAGGTTGCGTCATGAGTGGTCGTTTTCAGAATCTCCGCCGAGAATTCAGGAGGTTCTGAGAACATGGAGACGCAGTTTAAAAAAAATAGCAACGTTGAGAAGTAAGCTGACCAGTATCAAAACATCGTTACAGCTCGTGATACTTCAGTCGACCATTCTAAACTGTGGTCAAAGTTGTTGGAACTTTTAGGAACGAAACACCAGAGGTCGGGGAAGGTGGCCAGAATGCCCTTGGCTGAAGGCGTAGTCAATTAAACAGTGGGCCACAAATTGAAGGACAGAGATGCCCACTTGCAAAGCTTAGGGACTCGTGTATGTGTGGGGTATCACAAGTGCTCCCCCTTTTGCCACGCCTCAACGCGTAAGTAGGCGTAGGCCTGTGACCAAGATGATAGCCATTGATTAGGTGATCAATGTCTCAAAAGTTGTTATAGGGCTCCCAACTATTCTGCGCGACATCATAACCTTGCCACTTGACCGGAAACTTGGTGGTTTTTCTACATCACACGATATCCGATGATGCCTTCAATTGTTTACTTTATCGCCTTGTCAACTTTAGTAGGAGATAGAGGAGTGATCTCTCTGTTGGGGAAGCTTTCAACGGGGTCATTGTAGTGTTTGAGCTTGCTTGTATGGAGGATGGGATGGATCGCCATGCTGCCACACAGGCGAAGTCAAGCGGTGACATGGGTTTATATTCACTCATTCGTAGTTGGTCCCAACCATTAAGGTTTGAGCTTCACAAAACCCTTTCCTCAAGGTTTCCATGTTTGCCAAGTTGAGTATGATACGGTCGCAAGCACTAAACACGTCGTTGCTAAGATGTTGGTCCACTGCTCACTTCATCGGTGTTTGCAGTTTTGTGCGGTTATGTTGCATTTCTTCCCAAACGCTCAATAAAACCCCGTTGGTGGATGTCGACCACGGGAATGTTGCCTTGGCTTTAAAGTCCTGCCGGTGTGGCAAGAATTTGTTCATAGGCCACCTTGAACGGAATTTTGTCCATTGCTATGGATATTGTGGAGTTGTATGCAAGTTCAGATTTGGCAGTTTTGCTCCCCAATCTATTCCTTCTGGTCTGGATAAAGCACGGAGAACCTGTTTGAGCATCTGATTAGTCCGCATGGTCTGTCTTTTTGGTTGGAACAAGTCGATCAATCGTTTCGATTTTTGTAACGTGTCGTCAAGTTACGTAGAAAATGGCTAGTGAAGCCGTCGTCTCAGTTGATGACAATGGTACGTGGTTCGCCATGCAACTATACGACCTGCTTTAGAAATAGACTTTTTTCCTCTCTTAAGTGACAGTGGCCATTGTCAGGATGAAGTGCGGCATTTCTGAAAAGGCGTCCACCACCAAAAGGATGATATCGTATCCTTTGAGAGTGGCAGGCCGTCCATCACAAAGTCCATGCTGATGTCAACCTATGGCTTTGTCAGAACAAGGAAATATTGGAGTAGTCCTCATGACCTTGTGCAACAAGATTGTTGCCACTGTCAGGTGTCGTGCGATATGCTGAAGCCTACCACGTCGGTATGCAACTTGTCCCACCGACAATACTTTGCCAGCTTCTTGAGTGTCTTGTCCTTGCTGAAGTGTCCACGTGGACCGGTGTCGTGGCACTCTAATAGTACCAGTTGCAACTCCTCGTTTGGTGGCAGGAAGGCCTAGCAAGTGAATTGCCATCTCCTCTAGGGATCGTAAAACCTGAATTTGGTCTTGTCACACCCGCCAAACTCCTCATAACCTTCCACAAGCAGCCTCACAAAGTACGGGTCTCACTTGACGAGTAGCACAATCATGTAGAACATCGAGTCTGGTCAGTGACAGAGAGCTTCCAATGGACTTGTTTTTCAAGGCCGGTAGTTGATGTCATAGTGCTGAATGTGGACTCGAGGAACTCCACCCATATAGTTTGTTGACAGCTCATATTTGGCTGTCTTGAGATGTTTCAATGTGTAGTGATCAGAACGGATGATGCATCGTATGCATTCCAAGTATCACTGATATGCTTCAAATGCTTGTTCAACTGAGGACATATGTCTCTTGTATACTACGTTGTTGAGTTCCAGTTTGTGAACTTTTTGGGACATGTATACAACCAATTGTTCTTCACTCCCATTGTCCTGGAGGAGAACGGCTCTGATTGCTTGATCGGATGCATTCGTGGCCATGACGGAGTCCACCATTCGATCTGTTGAAAGAAAGGTTAAGACCAAGGTTAGAGTGTTTCTCAAAGAGTTAAACACTCCTTGTTCACTATCCCTCCAATTCCACCGAGTGGTTCTACGAGTAAGATCAGAGAGAGGCGCCGAAACCTGGCGTAGTCCTTGAAGATCCAATGGTAATTGTTGCAGAATCTTAAAAACACTTGGACGTCCCAAACGTTGGCTGACGTTGGCCCATCAGCGACTGCCTCCACCTCTTCTGGGTCCATGGTTTTCAGTTGGCTACCGGTGATGTGGCCCAGAAACTTGATCAAACACAGCCAAAGCCGCATGTTGAGAGTTGCCTGTAAAATTCCTCGCTTTGAAAATTCTTAAGAACTTTTAGGTGATGCCTATTTTTCTCCTCAGGGTTGCCATTGTATACCATGATGTCGTTGAGATTCACTACGGTGATGTTGTCAGGTGCAGATTGCCGTCTTCTTGAAGTTATTGTTCATCATCGCCATGAACGTTTCCGGGCGTTCGTGAGTCCAAACGGAATAACCGTGAACTCAAAGTGCCAGTATATGGTACAGAATGCCGTCTTCTCGATGTATTTATCAGTTATGCACATCCATTGATAGTTGTTGCATAGGTCAAATTTGTGGGGATTTGTGCCTCGTGAAGTTGGTTGAAATGCTCATCTACTTGTGAAATATGGTAGTGGTTTGTGAGGGTGCTATCATTCAACGCTCGGTATTCCATGCACATTCTCATCTCTCTGGTTCCATTTATAAAGAAGTATGGGTGCCAGACAGGATGACGAGGAGGGTATGAAGAATCCCCGACTGAGCATCTTATCGAGCTGTTTCTTCATTTTGGTCAGCTCGTGGGCGCCCATCCAATCTGTTCCTTTCACCGTTGGCCTTCTATTTCACTTCAAGTATATCTAGTCATCAATGTTTTGTTGCGGAGGTAGCTCTTGGGATTGTTCATTGAGAAAAACCCCTTTGAATTCCTTGAGTGGTAGTGTAAACTCTTTCAGGATTGTTGTGAACTTGTCAGGTATCGAGGCCGATGTGGTTGCTTTTTTTTATGCAGTTTCTTCCACTTCCCTACCACTGCAACTCTTGCCAATGTGGTTTCTTCTACTGACGTGGAATAGCCATGCTTCAACTCTACGTCAAAGATATCTGTTGGCCATGTCTAAACATACAGGCTGACATTTTGTGACTGCTACAACTTCCTTTGTTGCTTCTGCCTCTTTTGCTTCCCGTAACCGCCGGTGCGTCATTGGTTGCTCGACCACAGGCAGAAATTGTTTTTTTCCATTCATGTTGACATAGAAGAATTCGTCGCTCCAGTCTACCTACAAATTGTGCCGGTAAAAGAAATCTCATCCAAGGATGCTCTTCTGGTCGCTCATTGGACAATTTCTCCATTATGATATGTTGTGCAGATCTTGAATTTGCAATCGGAATGGTCCACAAAGTCGATGGATCTCCTGCCTTCCATTGATGGTTTTTCAAACATGCCTGGTTCGATCTGCAAAGCGGGCTTCCAACGCATGTAGTTACTTAAAAACGAATGAGATTCTCTTCCATCCAGTAGTGCCGGTACCATTCTACTACTTGTACAGACCTTTGGTTGCACTCGTGGCAGTATCACTACTTGGTCGTCCTCGTACCCCTTGTCGAATTTTGCGATCTCAAGAACCGTTGTGTGCGGCGATGTGATGCACTCAGGAGGACAATCGGTCCACGTGTATTTTTCTGATCGGATATGATTTTTGCTTTATACTCCTCCGCTGTTTCTTTTCCCGAGTCCAAATTCATTCCTCTATAGTTTACCCCCCTTTTTGGCAAGCTATTACCATTTCTGACCGTCATTCAAGATGTGATTACACTGATCGACGATGTCAATCTATAGTGGAGTAGAGGTTTCTGTCAATTGAGGCTTTGCTTTGCCACGACAGGGATTGTGGTTTTGAGGTTGCCAACCATTGGATTCTTACATCTCAGCACTGTAGTTGGCACTGTCGATGCGATCAACTACTATGATAATTCATGGAGGATCATTGTGGATGCCGCATATGGCAATTGCTCGCTGAATTTCCTGCTTGAGGCGGTTGTTGTACTAGAAACAAGGCTCTTTACGGGCAAGGTCATTGTCGGTGATGAGATTAAAAAAACGACGCCTGTACTCTGTCATACTAGACTCTTGATGCAAGTGCTAAAGCCTCTTCCGCACATCAGAATTTGTGTTCATCTTTTGAAAGTGGAGGAGGATGGCGCACCCAAAGTCATTACAGTTCTCTGGTGGAGTCTAGTGTGTGATTGAGACTACTCATTTTCCCCCATCTATTTCCATGCTGTGTCTACATTATGGACAATGACAGACCGCGCATCCCAGCTTCCTTCTATGTGCTGCATGAGGCCTGGGTGTGATTGTGACTCTAGTAGTGCAACTATGACTGCAAAAATGTTTGCCACATGGTGAATGCCAAGGTGCCAACATGTGAATTGAGGAAAAAAGAAAGGTAACAAAAAGTTTAGCGCATTCACTTGAAGCATGGTGTTCATGGTAATGAATAGAGATGGTGAAATGGGAGGAACATCAGATGTCAATAATTTGATAGCTTGTAAACATTTAAGCTAAGAACCCTCTCTCCCTGCCCACTAATCCTCCCCTCTCACGTCCAATCAGTTCGGGGTCTCATGGGTGGCCAATGTGCCGCTGAGAAGGAGAGGAGGTCACATCAATGTGCCGTGGTGCACATCAATGTGGGGATGTTCGAGGTGGCCAGGTAAGCATAGAACCCCGTACAACCCCGTACATTCCCGTACAACTCTGTACAACTTTGTACGACCATGTACAACTACGTGCAGGTCCATAAAACACCATAAAAATTTATACAACTACATACACACATAAATAGCTATATATATATATACATATATATATGTATATATATATATATATATATATCCACGTACAACACCGTACAAATTTGTACAACTCCATACATCTCCTTACAACTCTGTAACCATGTATATATCAATACAACTCCTTACTGCTCTGTGCAACGTCATACAACTTTGCATATCTGTGGACAATGCTATACAACTCACTACAACTCCATAAAACTTTGTACAACGTAGGAAAACTCCAGAAACCCACTAAAACTCTGTACAACCATGTACAGCTCCAAACCAAACTCTGTACAATTTAATACAACCCCATACACCACCGTAGCAATCTGTGCACCTCCGTACAGCTATGTAAAACTCTGTACAACTCCGCCAAACTCCATGCAATATGTATAATTTTGTAAAACCCTGTATAACTCCTTACAACCCCATACAACTCGGTCAAACTCTACACAACTCTGTACAACTCCGTATTACTGTGTACAACTCTGAATAAATCCAACAAACTTTGTTAAACTCCATATAACTCTGTACAACACTGTGAAATTCCACAAGATTCCATACAAATCGGTGAAACTCTTTATACGTTAGTACAACTCGGAATACCTCAATATAGCTCCATAAAACTCCGTACAACTCTGTACAACCCCGTTCATCTCCTTGCAACTCCATACAACTTTGTAAGACTTTGGACAACTCTCTCAAACTCCTTACTACTCTGTACAAATCCGTACAACTCAATGCAATTTAGAACATTTGCGTACAAGACGGAACATGTTCGTGCTAGTACATAACCTCTTACAAGGCTGTAGAACACTATTCAACTTTAAACAACTGCACAAAACTCTATATAGCTATGTCAAACTTTGTACAA
This sequence comes from Penium margaritaceum, assembly GCA_023375785.1. Classification (NCBI taxonomy): domain Eukaryota; kingdom Viridiplantae; phylum Streptophyta; class Zygnematophyceae; order Desmidiales; family Peniaceae; genus Penium; species Penium margaritaceum. The sequence continues at coordinate 34,779 of SZWC01010097.1, forward strand.
GTATGTACAACTTTGTACAACTTTGTACAACTCCAAGCAAATCCAAACAGCTCAGTTTTGCTTAGTACTATTCAGTTCAACTCTGTAGAACTACGTTTGACTCTTTAATCTTTGTACAACTCGGTACAAACCCATTCAACTCTATACAAATCCATACAATTCTGTTAAACTCTATACACATTTGTACAAATTTGTACCAGTATACAGCTTCCAAAAACTACGAATCATGTGGTAAAACTCCGTACAACTTTGCACAACTCTGTACGACTCCATACAGCTTTCTACAACTCCATTCAACTCGATACAACATCGTGTAACTATGTGCAACTCCGTAAAACTCCATACTACTATGTGTACCTCCGTACAGTTCCGTACAACGCCTTACAAGTCCAGACAGCCCCGTACAATACCGTACAACTCTGTACAACCCCATACAATTTTGTGCAACTCCGTACAACTCTGCATAATTCCGGTTAACTTTTAACATGTCGGTACAACTCAGTACAATTCCATAAAACTATGAACAACTTTGTATAATTCCTTACAACTCCATACAATACCATATGCTCTGTACAGCTTCATACAACTCCGTAAAACTTCTTGCAACTCCAAAAAAACCCATGCAATTGTGTACAGCTTTGTACCACTCCATACAACTACGTACAAGTATGTACACCTTTGTACAACTCCTCACAACCTCCTTAAACTATAAGCAACCCCGTACAACTACGTTGAACTCCATAAAGTTATTTACATTTGTGTGCAACTCCGTAAAAATACACACAATTCCATAACTTTCCATATAGCTCTGTATAACTATATACAACTTTGTACAACTATATATACCTTTGTACAACTCTATACAACTTGCACCATTTGTAAAACTCAAACACGTCTGGATAACTATGTACAACTCCATACAACTCCGTACAGTACTGAACAAATTTGTACAAATCAGTACAAATTCTTAACACTTTGTACAACTATGTACAACTCCATACAACCTCCTACAGCCCCGTACAACTTCATACATCCCTGTACAACTCCAAGTTGCTCTCTATAACTCTGTATAACTCTATTTAACTCCGTACAACATCGTACAGCTACACACAACTGCGTAAAACTCTCTACAACTCTAGAGAATTCCATAAAACTAAGTGCAATTTTGTTTAGCTCTTTATAGCTCTGAAAAAAACCTACAGTTCTTTATAACTCCATAAAACTAAGTACGACTCCATACAACCCCAAAAAGCTCTCTAAAACTCCGTAAAACCCCATAAAAGTGTGAACAACTCCGTACAACTTTGTGGATCTCCTCACCAATCCATACAACTTTGTACAAGACCGTACACCTTTGTACATCCACTCAACGCCGTACAACTTTGTTTGACTTAGAACAATACTGTACAACCATGTACAACTTTTCACAAATCCGTACAACTCTGTACAGCTTTGCACAACCCCATACACATATATACAACTCCGTTCAAATCCACGTAACTCCATACAACTAAGAAAAACTATGTGAAACTCGTCACAGATTGGTACAACTTAGTATAACTCTGTAGACCACCGTATAAATCCATAGAAATATGTACAACTCTTAACAGCTATGTTCAACTGCAAAAAAAATCTGTAAACATTTGCACAAATCCGTACATTTCTGTTAAAAAGTGCATAAATATATAAAACCCAGTACAATCATGTACAACTCCATACAATTCTCGATGATCCTGTACAACTCCATGCAACTATGTACACCTCCATACAACCCCATACAGCTGTGTACACCTTCGTACAACTTTGTACACTCCCATACAACCTCTTGCTACTTCCTAAAACTCCGTGAATCTCTATATCATTTTGTACAACTCGGTACAATTCTTTACAAATCTGTAAAACTCTGTAAGAATACAAAAGCTCCACAAAATTCCGTACAACCCTGTCAATCTCTGTTCAAATGCTTACAACTCTGTAGAATTCCGCACAGATTTGTTTAACTCTGTACAACTCCGTACAAGTTGATACAACTTGATAGAACTCCATACAACACTGTCTAGCTCCCTAAAACTCCGACTCGGTACAACTCTCTACAACTGTGTATAACTATGCAAAGCTTTTTTCAACACCGCAAAACTCAACACAACTCCGTAGATCTCTGTACAGCTCTTTACAGCCCCGTACAACCTTGTACGACTGTGAAAATTTTGTAAATTTCTGTTCAACTTTGTACAACATTGAATAACTGCGTACAAATATGCACAACTCCGTACATCTCCATACAACTTTGTACAACCCTGTACAACTCCGCACAACTCAAAAAATCTCCATATGAATCAATTTAATCCTGGACAACACTATAAAACTTTATACAGCACCATAAAGCTCCATACAACTATCAAAAACTCTACAAAACTCTGAACAATGTCCTAGAACTGCATACAACTCTGTACAACTGTTTACATCTATGTGCATCTATGTACAGTCGTATATAGTTACAGCTGCATACAACTTTGTACAAACCCCTTGAACTGTGTACAACTATGCAGAACTCTATAGAACTCTGTATGAATTCATACAGATTGGTAATACTTAAAAAATGCTAGAAATTTTGGTTTTTTTTTTTTTAAACTCTGTACAACCCAGTTCAACACCAAACAAGCCCGTAAAACTCTGGACAACTTTGTACAACTCCGTACATCTTCGCACAACTCCATACAACTGTGTACAAATCCTTATGAACATATACAATTCCATGCAACTTTGTTTGACTTCGTACAACTCTGTTCCATTCTGTACGGCTCCGTATTGCTACTCACGACTTTGTTAAAGGATAAGTCTATGACGGGTGCCGTGTTCGACCCCCCTCTTGACGCGGACTCCCTCCTCTTGGGATTTGGATCTGGATGCTGCCTTGTGACCTCCTGGATGATTGGAGAGGCCTATTCTGCAATCCCCATCCCATCGGATGTCCATGTGATGGGGGGAAGACATGTATCATGACGGGCGACAAAATGAAACATGGAGCGAGGATAAAAAAAACAGGCGGGTCTTGGCATTGATTCGTCTGGCACCGGACAAATGTATCGACCCGACATGAATTGACTAACCAGAAATGCACCACACAAAACACAGGCCAGTCAGAAGCGAGAAGCGAGTGAGAGTGGTGAGAGCCAGTGACTGGATTTTACCACTCTCTCTCTCTCTCTCTCTCTTTCTCTCTCTCTCTCTCTCTCTCTCTCTCTCCCTCTCTCTCTCTCTCTCTCTCTCTCTCTCTCTCTTTCTCTCTCTCTCTCTCTCTCTCTCTCTCTCCCTCTCTCTCGCTCTCTCTCTCTCTCTCTCTCTCTCTCTCTCTCTCTCTCTCTCTCTCTCTCTCTCTCTCTCTCTCTCTCTCTCTCTCTCTCTCTCTCTCTCTCTCTCTCTCTCTCTCTCTCTCTTGCCGGACGACGACTCCCGGCACTCATTTTGGGTACTGTTCCTTTCAACAGAAGAAATGCGGGTGCGCCTACGAATAATTTTGTCGAACCTGCAGAAAAGACACAAAGGTTGCCATCGATTAGCATCGCTGGCTACTCGGTCAGTAGGAGAGAACATGTGAGACTGGTTTCCAACGATATCAGGTCCTTGTATATCTTTGGCTTGAAAACAGGCACAAACCAGGCATAAAAATCCAATGTCGACATTTCTAGTTTACTAGCTACCGAAACAGGTACCTGCCATCGTCACGATTTGGTTCTTTCACTCTGCGTCTATGCGAGTCGCAAACCAAGCAGTTTGCATATATGTTCCCTTTGTTGAAATACATACAAGTCTGTATAGCTCTTTACACCTGCGTACAGCTCTACAGAAATCTCATAACTCCGTTACACTCTGTATTACTCTGTAAGTTTTTGTACAACTCTTTACAACTCCGTACGGCTTTGTAAACTTTGTGGATCTCTGTAAAACTCCGTACAACCCATACAACCCCGTACAAATCTGTTCAACATCGTGCAACTCTGTCAAATCCCATACATTTCCGTAGAGTATCCAACAACATTGTACGACTCAGCACAACTGTGTACCTCTCTGTACAACCTCATACAACTCCGTGTAACCCCAGAAAGATTCACATAACTTGGTTCAAACCCGTACAGCTGTATACAACTCCATGAAACTCCTTTTAACTCCGTAGAACTCCATACAACTGCATACAACTCTATACACTTTCGTACATCTCCGTAGAAATCCATATTACTCCTAATAATTCAGTACAACCCCATACGACTGCATATTATTCCGTATAGCCTCATTGAGTGTAGTATTGCTTCATGTACCTCTGCAAAAGTAGATACGACTATGTAAAACTCTGAAAACTTTTGAATAACTAAATCAACTCAGACAAACTTTGTACAAATCCATACAAGTTTACATAGATTCGTGCAGTTTTGTGCAACTCCATACAACACCATACAACTGCGTACAACTTTGTACAACTCTATACAACCCTGTATAAATACTTACAACTTTGTAAAACTACTCACAAGTTTTTACAACTCTGTAAACCCCCGCACAGCTTTGTACAATTTGGTACAACTCCGTACAAGTCTATACAACTTTGTATTCATCCGTACAAATCCTTACAACTTAATGAAATTTGTTACAGTGTTTTTCACATCTATATAACTACTTACAACTCCGTACAAGTCTTTACCACTCTGTAAACTTCTGTATAAGTTTGCACATCTCCTTACAACCTTATTCAACTCTGTGCAACTCTGGACAACTCTGTACGAATCCATGTAACTATATACAATCCCGTACAGCTCCCTAAAACATCGTACAACTCCGTGCAACATCGTACTACTCTGCACAGTTTTGTAGAAGTGTGTGAACTCTGCAAAATCTGTACAAGTCTGAATAATTCTTTAGAACTCCGTTAACCTCTATAGAATTCCTTGCAACTCTCTACAGATCAGTTAAATCCTTGCAACTCTGTACAACTCCGTACAACCATGTACACTTGCATTGAACTCCGTACAACTCTTTTCAAATCCTTATGGCCACACACAACTGTGTACACCTCCGTACACTTCTTTAGTCAACTGTACAACTTTGTTCAAATCCGTACAAGTCATTGTATCTCTCTATAGATGTGTGCATATCCATACAACTCTAAATATATGCATACAGTTCAAAACAACTCTAAACAACTCTGTACAGCTTCATGTATTCTTGTACAACTCTGTACAACTCTGTACAACTCTTACACCTGGGTACAACTCCGAAAAATTCCATGCAACTTTGGAAGACCCCGTACAATTTCATTCAACCCCTGTACAACCCTGTACAACTCTGTATAACTCTTTACAACCCTGTACAACTGCGTACAATTTATAAGATCTCTGTACAACTTCATGCAACTCTGTACGACTCCAAACAACATCTTACCGATTAGTATAGCTACGTATAGCTCCATAAAACTCCGTACAACACCGTAAAAATCTTTACAACTGTGTACAACTCCATCAACCATTGTAGGATTCTGTATAACTTTGTACAACTCTGTACAGATTTGTATAAATCTGTACACCTTTGTACAACTTTGTACACATCCGCACAACTCCATAAAAATGCATACAACTCCGTACAACTATGCAAAAATCTGTGCAACCCTTTACAACTTTCTAAAAGTCCATACAACTTTGTACATGTCCATACAACTCTGTATAGCTCCTTTCAAGTCAGTACAAATCCATAAAACTCTAGTAAGTCCTTACAAATCCATACAACTCCATAAAACTGCGTACAACTTTGTACAGCTCGGTACAAATCCATACGACTCCGTACAGCTCTGTAAAAATCTCTATAAATCCATACAGCTTTGTTCAACTCTACATGAACCCAAAACACTCTGTACAACTCCGTAAATCTCCACACAACACCGTAAAATTCCATAGCATTGTTTATAAATCCTTATCGACTCATACAATTTTGTATAACTCTGTACAAAACAGTGAAACTCTGTATGCCTTTGCACAGATCTGAACAACACGGTACAACTATTTTGGACTCCATAAAACTCTGTACAACTCTATCCAACTCCTTCAACTCTTCAAAACTGCGTGCAACCTCCTACAACTCTTTGAATAAAATTGCAACTCTATACAACTCCTCTTGAGTCCGTACAACTACATAAAACTCCGTACAACTTTGTACAACACTGTACAGCCCCGTACAACTCTGTACAACTCTGTACATCTAGATACAACTCCGTACAAGTCTGTACAGCTCTGTACAGATTTTGTACAGCTTGATACAACTTTGTCCAATTCCATACAAATGTGTCTAGCTCCGTAAAACTAAGTACAAATCCACACAACTCTATACAAAACTCTATCCAAGTTTGTCCAAGTCCATACAAATGTGTCTAGCTCCGTAAAACTAAGTACAAACTCCACACAACTCTATCCAAGTCTATACAAAACTGTACAGATCCACACAACTTTGTCCAAGTCCATACAAATGTGTCTAGCTCCGTAAAACTAAGTACAAACTCCATACAACTCTATCCAAGTCTATACAAAACTGTACAAAACTGTACAGTTTTGTAAAACTCCGTAAAACTCCACTAAAATCCATACAACCTTGTACAAATACGAAAAACTACATACAACTCTACAGAAGTCTGTTTGACCCTATACAACTCTATACAACCCCGTACAGCTATGTACACTTCCGAGGACTCTATTCAAACCATAGAAATCCTAATAAATTTGTATACTTTTGTACAACTCCGAACAACTCTTACGCCTGAGTACGACTTTGTACAACTCTGTACAACTTTGTACAACCCTCTACAACCCCGTACAAATTCATCCAACCATTTGCAGCTCCGTACAGCTCCGTTCAACTCTATACAATCCTGTACAATTTCTTACACTTTTGTACAGCTCTGTGCACTTCCGTACAAATCCATACAACATTGCATCAACCAGTACAGCTCTATAAAACTTTGTGTAATGGCTTGAAACTAGTTTACAACTCTATAAAACTTTGTACACCACCGTACAACTCTGTACAACTTCGTAAAAAACTCTATACCTCTATAAAAGTACGCACAAACCCATACAACTCCATATAAATCGGCACAAATCCATAAAACTCCATAAAAGTCCGTGCAACTCTATAAAACTCTGTGCAAATCCATACAACTTTGGACAATTCCATAAACCTCTGTATACTTCCTTTCAGGCAAGTACAAATCCATATAGCTCTAATAAATTTGCAAAACTCCATACAACTCCACAAAACTACGTACAACTCAGGACAACTCCGTAGAACTCCATGAAACTTCATACAACTGCTTGAATTTTCATAGAAATGTATACAACTCCATACAACTTTATAAAACGTTGTAGAAATGCATGTGGATCTGCATAACTCTATATAACCATGGACTACTCTGTACAAGTCTGAAAAGTTCCACACGACCTTATGAAACTCCACATTGTTTTGTATGAATCATTATTGTCCCATATTCTTGTGTGTATCAGTTAAAATTAGTGAAACCTTGCGTATCTTTGTATAGCTCCGTGCAACATCGCACAACTCTTTTGGACTCCATTAAACTCCGTTCAAGTCCGTACAACTCTGTCCAAATCCTTCACCTCTTCAAATCTCCTTTCAGACTCCCACAACTCTTGAAATAAAAAACAACCCTATACAACTCCTTTTCACTCTGTACAACTCCATACAACTTTGTACAACTCCGTACAACACTGTTCAATCATGTACAACTCTGCACAACTCCGTACACCTAGACACAACTCTGTACAAGTCCGTACAATTCTGTACAAATTTCTACAAATCCATACAAAATTTTCCAGCTCCATACATCCCTTTCCAGCTTTGTAAAGCTTAGAACAACTCTACTCAACTCCATAGAATTCTGTAGAAATACATACAACTCCGAAAAAATCCAGAAACTTCATACAACCTAGTACAACTCCGTAAAACTGTGTACAACTCTGTATAAATATGTACAACTCCGTAGAACTCTATACAATCCCGTGCGATTATATACAATTTCAAGACCTCAGCTCACAACATAGAACTCCGTACACCGCCGTACAGCTCTATACAACCCCATACAAATTGGTACAACTCATTATAATCTTAAATGACTAAAGAAATCTCGTTTCAGCTATGTACAACTGCGTATAGTGTTGTACAACTCCGTACAGCTCCATACCATTTGTACCTTCCCATGCAACTATATAGAACTCCCTACAACTCTGTATAATTCTTTAGAACTCCATAGAATCCATAAAACTCCATACAATCTTCCTTAGCTCTACAAAAACCTATTAAATCTGCACATCTCCAGAAAGCTCCATACAACTCCATACAACTCCATACAACTCTGTACAGTTCCGCACAACTCCGTACAACTCTGTAAAACCCAATACAACTATGTACAACTCCATTAAAACCTGTTAAACTCCAAAAATTTCAGTACAAATCTATACAACTCCAATCAACTTGAGACAACCAATTATAACCACGCATAACTCCATACAACCATGTACAATCATGTACAATCCCATACATCTTCATACAACCCAGTAAAACTGTGCACAACTCCGTACAACTGCGTACAACTATGTACAACTCCGTACAAATCCTGTCTACTCCGTACCACTCCTACCACTCTGTTAAAATCTGTACAAATCCGTCCTGTTTTGTGCAGCTCTGTATAGTTCCAGAGAAGTCTGTACAACTGTGTAAAACTAAGTAAAATTCTGTACAAATCCGTGCAAGTGAAGATGGATCTGTACAACTCTTTACACCTCTGTAAAACTCTACATCTATCGACAGCTCTGTACTTCTTTGTACACCTCTTTACAACTCTGTTCAAGTCTGAAAAACTCTGAAAACTTCTGTGAAGCTTCGTACGACTCCATACAACTCTAGACAGCTCTGTACAACTCCGTACAGCTCAGCACAACTGTCTACAACTCCATAAAACCCAGTTCAAGTCCCAAGACCTTTGTACGACTCTGTACAACTCTGTACAACTCCGTACAACTCTTTATGAATCCATACAACTACGTACAGCTCTGTACAAATCCGCAGAAATCCATACAACGTTTTTCATTTCTGTACAAATCTGTAGAATTCTGTAGAATTCCATACAGCTCTCGAAAAATCCATACAACTTTGTGCAATTCCATACAATCCTGTATGATTGCGTAAACATCCATAAAGCTCTGTAGAACTCCGTACAAGTCCGTACAACACCGTAAAACTCCATGTAATTCTATACAACCCTGCACCACTCCTTACAAATGTGTACAACTCCACAAGACCACAAAAATCCAGACAAGTTTATACAAATCTATACAGCTTGTACAACTTTGTGAGTTATTGTACAACTCTACAAAACTACATACAGCTTTGTTTGACCCCGTACAACTGCGTACAACTCCATATAACTCTATACCACTCCAGATAACTCTGTACACCTCTAAAAACCCCATGCAACTCCGTAGAAATCCATAAAGCTCTGTACAAGTTTGGACCAGTCTGTAAAGATTTGCACAACTTTGTACTGCTTTGCATATGTACGTGAAAGTCCACAGAAGTCCATAAAACTCTAAACAACTCTGAAAACATCTGTACAATTCCGTTAAACTCTGTCCAATTCCGTAAAAATTTGTACAAGCTCGTAAAACTTCATACAACTCCGTACTGTTTTGTACAACTCCACACAACTATGTACAACTTTTTACAACTCCGTACAAGTCTATACAAATCCGTACAACTCCGTATAACTCTGTTCACTCACGTACAACTCCGTAAAATGTTGTACAACTCTGTGCAAGTCAGTACACCGCTCTACAACTCTGTACATCTCTATACAACTCCGTACAGCCCCCTATGATTCGAACTACCTCGTACAACCCTGTGTAACTCTGTACAGTTTTGCAAGACTATAGAATGCCCTACAACTCCGTAGAATTCCATACTACTTCATACAACTCCGCATTATTCCATTCTTCTTTGCACAACTCCGTACAATGTTGTACAACTCTATTTAATCCCACAAAACTCTTGACAGCTCTGTGGAACTCTGTACAACACTCTAAAACCCTGTTATACTTCATACAACTCCATACAACCCCGTACAACTATGTGTAAATCTCTAGAACTCCGTACAATCGTGTCCAATTCCGTATAACATCATAGAACTGTGCACAACTCCGTACAATTCTTCACAACTCCGCAAAACTTCATAAAGTTTTATACATCTGTGTACAACTCTGCAAACCTTTGTAAAACTCCACACAACTCCATACAGCTCTGTACACCTTTCTACAACTCCGTGCAATTCAGCTTGATTCTGCAAAGTTACTAGAACTTTGTAGAGCTCCGTACAACTTTGTACAACTCCATAAAAATCTGAAAACTCCGTTCCATACCATACAAATGTGTACATTTTCAAAAAATCTCTGTACAGATCCGTGTTTTTTTTTACAACTCTGTGCAACATTGTACAACTCAGTACAACTCCATTCATTCCGTAAAACTCCATGTAACATGTACAGCTCCATGAAACTCCGTACAACATTGTACATGTCCATACAACTTTATACATCCCCCACGAACTCTGTACAAGTCTGTACAGCTTGACACAACTCAGTACAAATCCATACAACTACGTACATCTTTGCATAGTTCCATAAAACTCCGTACATAACCATACACATTGGAAAAACTCTGTCAATATCCATACAACTATGCACAACTGTGTCAAATTCCATACAAACTCTGTACAGCTATGTAAAACTGTGTTTGGCCCTGTACAACTCTGTAAAACTCTGTACAACCCCATAGAAATCCGTACACGTCCGTACCAATCGCTACAATTATGCACAATTCAGCACCACTTATTAAAACTCCACATGACTCCGTACAAGTCCGTACAACTCAGTACAATTCCATACAACTATGTACAACTCTGATAAAATGTGTCCAACTCCATAAAACTTGGCACAACTATGTTCAACCTCGTAAAAATCTGTACCTTTGGACAACTCTGCACAAAAGTCCTTACAACTTTGCACAACTCTGTATAACTCCGTATAATTATGTTCAACTTTGTTCAACTCCGTACATCTCCATACAAATGTGTACAACTTTGTAAATCTCCATACAACTCTGTACATCTTCATAGAGCTCTGTACAACTCCGTATGGCTCTATACAACTTCGTACGGCTCTATACAATGGTGAATAGAGCGAGCGCACCAGGCGACAAGCACCAGTCCCTGGCAAGTACTCCGGCAATGGCGGATCAGCAACATGCAAACAATGATGCTCTCCAAGAGAACCTGGCTGTAGCCACAGCTTTTGCAGGAAATGGTGCAGCATAGACGACCCCTACGACCAATCCGGTGACGGACCCCTCCGGCACGGCAAGCCCTTCGCCTCCACCATAGCTCGTTGGGGTGACACCTGGCATGATGGGATGCACCGGCCAACAAGTAAAAATCAACAAAGATCTATACCAGAAATTGTCAGGACTCAAGAGCCTCAACACCCATCTTATCCGGCTGCTTAATGCGGCGATAGAGGAGCTTTTAGTTTCTCATGCGGATGAAGCAGTGCTCACTGTGAGAAATCTTCAACTCTTGAGTGAACGACCGGCACTCCCTAAGCCGTTCCATCCCACAAACTCCAAGGGACTGACAGTTCGGATGTGGCTGAAGATTTTAAAGATGTTTTTCACTACTGCTGGGGTCACATCAAAGAAAAGAAAATTGACCTTGTAGCCTCGCTTTTGAGTGGCACAGCTTTAAGTTGGTAGTCCAACCTAAAATCCATCCAAGGACAGCAAGAGACCGGCGGAGCTGCATCAATGGCTCTCGCAACCGCTCTCACATTGTCGACCACAGGCATAGTACCTCTCAAGTAGATCAATCCAACGTGGCACGACTCTCTCATACTACCAGAAACATGGAGCGACTTCATGCGTGTTACACTCGTACACTTTGAGAAGCTCAAAAAGTAATCAGACACACACTACAAACTCCAACGTCCGCATCCGCAATCGAGCATGGCAAGGTACACTTGGCGCTTTCATAGAATAATCACTGGTAGTGACCTCGCCCCTGATGAACTGTGTTTCTACTAAAACAATGCGTAAAGTGAGATATTCAGTGATCAATCAATATTTTAGCCATCCAAGAAGACCTTTTGCGAATAATCGCAACAGCCAACTGCATTGAAAGCGCCAACTACAACACTTGGATTTAAGAATCTAATGGCTCACGACCCCAAAGCCACAATCCTTTTTGTGGTGGGAAAAAGTCGCAGTAAAGAAAAGCCTCGTCTCTGATGGAAATTGGATGTAACAGTACTGGCATCAGTGGATGGAGGAGCTTCTCACACTTTTAACATAAATGACATGGTTCAGAATCTCGAACTTCCAGCGGACGATTGCAGATCCGTCAACTTTGCAAACCATCTCGGCTGCAAATCGGAGACCTACCCGATGTAACGGTCTGGAGGACTTGTCCAATGAGCAACCAAAAATCATCCTTGGGTAAGATTTCCTGTACTGGCACAATCCGTAGGTCAATGTAAGCAGCGGAGCAGTCTACTTCAGTATTAATGGCAGAAAGCGACACCTATCTCTGGTTGAGCGACCCACAATGTAGCGGCAGTTACAGGTTGCAGTAGAGGTGGAAGCAATAGAGGAAGTTGCGACAGCCACAAAACTCCAACCGCTATCTGTGGATGTGGCCAAGCGGTACCTGAGACGTGGAGCTCAAGCATGGCTAATCCACATGTAAGCAGGGGAAAGGAAGAAATCACAACTGCAGAAGTATCACCGACGGAAACGGCAGCTAAAAAGTTTGCAACAGTTCTAAAAGAGTTCATGGAGCTCATTTAAGATTTTGAAAGGGCTTTTTCCTGACAAGCTATTATGAGAACTACTACCGCAATGCAAAATTGACCATTAGATAGGCCTGAAGCTTGAATATAGACCAATGGTGAAGGGAAAATATCGGGTGAGCGATCACAAGATGACTCAACTGAAAAAGCAGCTGGATGAGATGCTCCAACAGGGGTTCATCCGACTCTCCACGTCACCCTACGCACCACCGGTACTTTTTGTAAAAAGGAAAGTTGGTGGAATGGGGATGTGCGTGGACTACCGAGTATTAAAGGACATCACCATCAAGAACCGCTATCCCCTTCCGCAAACAGATGAACATTTTGACCAACTCCGTGGAGCTCAAATTTTTAGCAAAACTGACCTACACAACAGCTATCATTACATCCGTATATCTGAAAGGGACATCAAAAAGACAGCATTCCATACCAGAGGCAGGCACTTTGAGTTCACGGTCATGCCATCTGGACTCACAAACATCCCCCAACATTTATTGGTTACGATGAACAACATTTTTCACCCGTACCTTTACGACTTTGTCATCGTGTACCTTGACAACATCCCGGTGTACAGACGTACCCCAAATAAGCACAATGGACTCCTTAAAAAAGTTTTTGAGGTTTTACAAAGAGAGGACTTTCATAGAAACTCTCAAAGTGTGACATCGGTCACCGTTCAATAGATACTTTGGGCCACATCATTGGCGCGGACGGATAACCATGCCCCCCAAAAAAGATAGAGGCGGTTGCTGATTAGCCAGCACCCACAAATGTTGGGTCGTCCAAGTGTTTTTGGGCTTCTACAACTACTATCGTTGATTCGGAAAGGACTATGCCCGGGTGTCAGTGCTCCTATTCCATCTCGCCTAGAAAACCGTTGGACGCAATTGGGGGGACCACGAACAAGGAGTGTTCAACTCCTTGAGAAACACTCTAACCTCGGCACCGGCCTAACAATTTTCTGATCCAACGGTGGGTTACATCACGATCACGGATGCATCCGACCGAGCCATTGGAGCCCTTCTCCTCCAAGACAATAGTGGTGGAGAAAAACTGGTCAGGTACGTGTCACGCAAACTATGCGGGTCGGAACTGAACGACGTGGTGCACGAGAAGGAGATGCTCATAGTTCTTGAACGCCAGACTGACGTGGCGACCTTTTGCAAATCATTTGACACTTGTTTGAGACAAAAATATTGTCGCATGCAGCCACCTGGTCTAATTCAACCCCTAGCCGTTCTGATGGAATCATGGGTCGGCATCAGCATGGACTTTGTGATGGGACTGTCCGCTAATCCCGAGGGGTATGAAACCATCCTCCTCATGGTGGACGGATTTTCTAAAATGTCACACTTCATCCAGACAACGACCACCATCACCACAGAAGGAATAGCATGGCTGATTCTAAATCAGATCGTATGACTACACGGAGCACCATGCAGCATCATCAGCGACAAATACGACTGCTTCACCAGCTGTTTTGGACGCGAACGGATCACTCCTTACAGTAGTCAGATCCAGCTATCCACGGTGCTTCATCCTCAGATCGACAGGAAAACCTTGCATAAAGTTCTTTGAACTTCATGCAAGCCACATGGCACTGGTCAGTCAGCAAAACTGCCGACCGCCAAACTTGAACACAACTCTGCCACTTCTACCACAATGGGTTAAATCCCTTTCAAGGTGGTGTACGACAAAACTCCCACCACACCAGCTAGATTCTATAGTTAGAGTGACATTCCCATGGTTGAAACTCACCGCCAGGACTTCGCAAGCATCTGGGATGAAACACGGAAAATCCTTCCAAAGACACAAGCTATTAAGCGGACAGCCGACCGACATCGTAGCAATGACGTGTTTAACGATGGCGATTGCGTCCTCCTTAGCTCCGCAAACATCAAACTCCAAGGACAGGACTTCGCGAAGCTCAAACCCTGCTTGGGGGGTTTGAGATCGAGCAAATTCCAACCCCTATGGCCGCTCGACTTTGTCTCCTCGACAGCATGGCGATGTACTCTGTCTTCCACATAAGAAAGCTTGAGCACCATCCGGACCCTAGTCAAAGCTTCCCCGGCGCGGCGTCGCACGTCCACCTCCTGTACAAGTGGATGCAGATACAAAATACGTGATTGAAGATATCCTCAAATATCGACGCTGTGGAAAAATGACCAAGTATCTGGTCAAGTGGCATGGCTACAACCCCTCGCACAACAGGTGGGAGCCCTAGAACCTCCAGGGTGCCGATGTAGCACAGGAGCCATTTCATGATTAAACATGGCGTTCAATCATAGTTCCTGGGTTTATGGGACTCGAGACCGATGTCTCAACGAGTCCACGTCCGAAAAAGAATCTCGGTCTAGAGTCTAGTTTGACTCTGTTCCGGATTTGGTCCATAGGCCGGATTGAAGGGAAAAAGAGTGCCGCAATGGAAGATCCGTCATGTCACTCCTCCTCCCCTCTGGTTGGTTGCCAGGGTCCTGTTCCCACGTGGCTGTGCCACATGGAACGATGGGGCTTTAGGATGCATATTTGCACAAATGCCCTTTGACGACTACATCCATTTGTGGCACGGTGTGTCTCAGAAAAAATGGCTGAGGCGACCAGTCGCTCCTCCTCCTGAGACGACTATACTTAGGGCCTTAGCTTTGGGTTCCACACCTAGTCGCAAAACAGCCCAGGACTGTTACATTGGCATTAGAGCCAGTGCTTCCTCGAGAGAAAAAGAAAAAGAGAGTGTCGACCACGATCGGACGTCAGATCTTTGAATCGGCGTATAGAAGTCAACGCAGCCGGCGTAGTTTACAACACGAGAAAAAAATTGACAATCCGACTAAACGTCGCCCAATCAAGGGAGACGTTGCCCAAACAAGCAAGGGCTCCCCATAAAGCCCCCGTCAACGAGCTGAAAGCTCAACATTCCACAAAAAAATACATGTTTCTAGATAGGAAACACCGTCCGACCAGCAACAAGTTTGCTAGAGAGCGAGGTCAAGTCAGAACGCCCCCCGACCGGTAACGTGAGGAGAAGGGGAGTGAGCCTCCCCCTCCCAACACGGCCATGGCGCCGATAGCGTGCAAGGGGGAGGATGGAGGCAAATCTCCTCATCCATGGCCTCGCCGTTGTACAAGGGGAGGAGGGGAGACGTTCTCCCCCTCCACCCTCTCTCACTCCTGCGGACGGCCCACCGGGGAGGAGAGGGAGAGTTCTCCCTTCCCCTCCTCCCTCTCAACAGAGCCGATGGCCAAGGGGGGAGGAGGGGGCATCTCCCCTTCTTCCCCTCCCCTTCCACGGTGCCGACTGCGCCAAGTGGAGGAGAGAGGACGTCCTCTCTCTCCCCCCCTTCTAACGGCACCGACGGCGCCAAGGGGAGGAGAGAGGATGCCTGCCCTCTCCCCCCCCCCCCCTTCTAACGATGTTGACAGTGCCAAGTGAAGGAGAGGGAACGTCCTCCCTCCTCCCCCCTCTTCCATGGCGCTGACTGTGCTAAAGGGAGCAGGTGAGGGGCGAGTCCTCCCCCCCCTCCCCCCCCTCGCACATGGGCTGACGGCCCAAGAGGGAGGAGAGGAGACAATCTCTCCTCCCCCCCTTCTCACATTGGCGGAGGGCTTGAAGGGGAAAGCAGGGGAAATTCTCCCCTCTCCCTCCTTCCCCTTGTATGTGGGCCGATGATCCAAGGTGGGGAGGACGGGAAGCATCCCTCCCTTCTCCACCCCCTCGTGAGGGCCGAAAGCCCAAGGGGGGAGGCGAGGAGGCGGTCTGCCACATCACCCCCTCACACGGGCCCACGGCCCAAAAAGAGAGCAGGCAAGGAATCTTCCTCCCTCCTCCCCAGCGGAGGGAATGACCCCAGACGCGCCATGCGCCATGCGCATGCGTGGGGTTGTTCAAATGTTACTTGTTTCCGGGCATTTGCAAGTGGTGTAGCTGGTCACTAGTTCAATACATACTGTGCGGTAGGCGATGCGAACGTCACAGAAGTATTCCACTTTCCTCCCCAGAATACCTCCTATTTTGGACCCGGCCGGTTCCACATGAAACAGAGGGCAGTTCCTTCATTTGGATTCTGTTTTGGGTGCCTTACAAACCTATTTGAAGCTCACACCAAGCTCATGCATTGGGTCAAATACGTATAAAATTTCCCCCCAAAAAACATATCTAAATTACACTAGCACTAGAGGCAAGGATGGTTTCCTTGGTTCGACCGAAGGTTCGGCCTTGTTGGCCGTAGGTTCACCACAAAAAAATGCGACATGGAGCTCAGTCTAGGCTCTATAATGTATTGAGAAGTTCTCAATCATTTTTCTTTAACATTTTCCTGTTCATGGGAGGAGGGGAAGTCTGACAATTTTCCTAACACACCATCGGGTGACGCTCGGGAGACTCCAAGCATGAAAAAAAAGGCACTTGATGTGCTCCATCTATGTTCATTTTTCAAGAATCCTCAAGTTGAAGAGTTCTATGTTTGCCATTTAAAAAAAAAGAAGTGGTGATTTTTTTGTGGTCAAACCCGAGTGTGTGGCCAAGTTGACCATGTGTTTTGGTGCAAAAGAAAGCTCTTGTTGAGCTCTTCCAAAAATCAGCACTTCTGAATTTCTTTTTCTTTTCCGTTCCACAGCATAAAAATGGGGGGAACCGATCGTTTTCCATGTCCTGGACGGAACTCACTTGGAAATGTTTCAATGCAAGAATACTAGCACTGATTGTGCCTAAATTCTTATGGATTAATCTCAAAATTTGGGGTATTTTGCAAGAAAACCCGGAAGGGTGACCGTTGAAAATGCGACATGGCTCAACGTGGGTTGTATGTACCCTAAATAGTTTTTTTTTTTGCAAAACGACAACTACAGCATGCGCCAAGCTGCAAAACCACAACGGTGACGTCCATTCAGACGAATTCTTGATGAAAAATAAAAAACCACCGAACATGTTGCAACCACTCAACGACTCTCCTACTAGCCACAACAATGTGAAATGTGTGGACAGCACAAAACGAGTGTCAATTGTACGGTTACATGGGTGTCAACCACATCATCAACGTAAGCTCCGACTGCACTACGGGCAACAGCACAAGTGCTGGTTGCAAATTTTTTGTTGGTGTCAAAGACACCACTGAAAAAGTGACAGGTGTACTTCAATCTCGGATGCGGAAAGCATCAGTGATGCTAGTACCAAAACGCTCTCCTTGTGGTCTATGGAGATGTGACCAAAACAGATGCTGATTTCCTATCCACGTCAGTGTCGATTGCACCAAGGATACTGGATGAGTCATTTGTGCTTGGATTTTTGCTGAAGGAAAGAATTGAGTTCCGGTCGTACTCAATACACACGTGATAGTGAGAATCCCCAATTGAGGGCCAATCCCATGAAATTGACAAGTGCCAATTATACTTGGAACACGACCAACATGGGAAATGCAATCATAGCATTCACGTGAGTGCCAAATGCATGATAACCGTGATGTTGAATGCATGGCCGACAAGTGTAATTTTATCTTGGGCTTCCTCCAGTTGTCTTGCGCTTGCTCCAGCTGTCTTGGGCTTGGTCTAGTTATCTTGGACTTGCTCCAGTTGTCTTGGGC
The DNA here is from genome assembly GCA_023375785.1 of Penium margaritaceum. NCBI lineage: Eukaryota > Viridiplantae > Streptophyta > Zygnematophyceae > Desmidiales > Peniaceae > Penium > Penium margaritaceum. Next base: position 53,299 of record SZWC01010097.1, read on the forward strand.
TTGCTCCTGTTGTCTTGGGCTTGCTCTGGTTTTTTGAGCCTTGCTCCATTTGTCTAAGAACTGCTCCAATTATCTTCGGCTTGCTCCACTTGTCTTGGGCTTGCTCCGGTTGTCTTTGGCTTCCTCCAGTTGTCCTGGGCTTGCTCCATTTGTCTTGGGCTTCCTCCAGTTGTACTGGTCTTGCTCCAGTTGCCTTGGCCTTGCTTCAGTTGTCTTGGGCTTGCTCTTGTTTTCTTGGCCTTGCTCCAGTTGTCTTTGGCTTGCTCCAGTTGTCTTTGCCTTGCTCCAGTTGTCTTGGCCTTGCTCCAGCTGCCTTGGGACTTGCTCCAGCTGTCTTGGCCTTGCATCATTTGTCTTGGGCTTGCTCCATTTGTCTTGGCCTTGATCCAGTTGTCCTGGGCTTGCTCCAGTTGTCTTGGGTGTGCTCTCGTTGTCTTGGCCTTGCTCAAGTTGTCTTGATCTTGCTCCAGCTGTCTTGGGCTTGCTCCAGTTGTATTCGGCTTGCTCCAGTTGTCTTTGGATTCCTCCAGTTGTCTTGGGCTTGCTCCTGTTGACTTTGGCTTGCTCCAGTTGTCTTGGTCTTGCTTCACTTATCTTGGGTTTCCTCTCGTTCTCTTGGTTGTCCTCCAGCTTTCTTGGTCTTGCTCCAGTTGTCTTGGACATGCTCCAGTTGTCTTGGGCTTGCTCCAGTTGTCTTGAGCCTACTCCACTATTGGAGTTCGGTATTGGGTTTGATCCAGTTGTCCTGGGCTTGCTCCAGTTGGCTTGGGCTTGCTCTAGTTGTCTTGGACTTGCTCCAGTTGTCTTGGCCTTGCTCAAGTTGTTGTAGACTTGCTTCTGTTGTCTTGGGCTTGCTCCAGTTGTCTCAGGCTTGCTCAAACTGTCTCGGGCTTGTTCCAGCTATCTTGGGCTTGCTCCAGTTGTCTTGGCCCTGCTCGAGTTGTCTTGGGCTTGCTCCAGGTGTCTTGGGCTTGCTGCAGTTCTCTTAACCTTGCTCCAGTTGTCTTCGACTTGCTCCAGTTGTCTTGGGCTTGCTCCAGTTGTCTTTGAATTTCTCCACTTGTCTTGGGCTTGCTCCAGTTGTCTTGGCATTGTTCTAGTTGTCTGCGGCTTGCTCTAGTTGCCATGGGCCTGCTCCAGTTTTTTGGGCTTGCTCCAATGGTATTGGCCTTGCTCCATCTATCTTGGGCTTGCTCGAGTTGTCTTTGCCTTGCTTCAGTTGTCTTCACCTTGCTCCAGTTATCTAGGACTTGCTCCAGATGTCTTGGGCTTCCTCAAGTTGTCTTGGACTTTCTCCAGTTGTCTTGGGCTTGCTCCAGTTGTATTGGACTTGCTTCAGTTGTCTTGGGCTTGCTCCACTTTTCTTGGGCTTGCTCCAGCTGTCTCAGGCTTGCTCCAGTTGTCTTGGGCTTGCTCGAGTTGTCTTGGGCTTGCTCCATTTGTATTAGTCTTGCTCCAGTTATCTTGTGCTTGCTCCAGCTGTCTTGGGCTTTCTCCAGTTGTCTTGACCTTGCTCCAACTGTCTTGAACTTGCTCCATTTGTCTTGGGCTTGCTCCAGTTCTCTTTGACTTGCTCTAGTTGTCGTAGGCTTGCTCAAGTTCTCTTGGACTTCTCTCTGTTGTCTTGGGCTTTCTCCAGTTGTCCTGGGCTTGCTCCAGTTGTCTTGGGCTTGCTCCAGTTGTCTTGGCCTTCCTCAAGTTGTCTTGTTGAAATTGTTGACACGAGTGCCAAATGCACCGCTGTCATGAACACTGATTGCACAATTGACAAAAGCTGCAGGCGGCACCTTTGTCATTGGTGCCGAGTGCACCACTGATACGAGTGTCGAACGCACTATAGCCAGGATTTCTGGTTGGACTAGCTATGCTAGTGTCGATTGTACAAGACATGTTATAAGGTGCCAGTTGCATCGATAATGTGGGTGCCGATTGCATCCCGTTGCATCCACTAGCATGAGCTAGCCAACGCTTTGCCAAATCGTGCTAGCTTGTAGTAGACCACTAAACATAAGTATATGATTCATGCGCAAAGTGGTTCTATGAGCAAGTGCGTCCAAGACGTTATTCGGAGCACCCAAAACATGTTTCTTGACGTTTGCAAGACATCTTGACAAAGTCAAGGATGGTCATACTGTCAAAATCTTCAAATGGAGAAATGACAGGCATGGCTAGAAACGATCACAGACGGCTGTGGTGATCTGCTGTATGCCTGATTAGTAGAAAAGAAAGAGAACGGTCTTGCTTTTGACCGACAGTGACAGCCATTAGAAGTTAAAAACTTTGCCCTGCCGGTAGGAGTATGGAAAGGTACTCAAATAAGAACTACAAACCAAATTCTTATGGATAACTCACATGTGTGACGAGGACAATTTCCTCAAATCTGGACCATGTTGAAGGTGGATGAACTCCTCTGTATACATGGATGGAACGTACTACAAAAGTCCAGTCGGTTGAGAAGTAGTTCCAAAACATGCACAGCTTGCATGACCATTGGAAGTGCCGGAGACAACCAACTTTTCAATGGACCATGGTGTGTAATTCATGCCGTTGTTCTTCAACCGCGTGAAATTGGGTACACGGTATGCGGGGAAGACGTGCAAGACAAGCATAAAACCTTATCCACTAAGTGTTGGTGTGTCAATCTTGACACCCAGTTATGGATAAGTTGGACAGACGAATGATTACAGTGGTTTTGTGACATTTGAACAAGTTGACAATATCAGCTGACATTTGAGACAAAATTCACGACACCATTGCACCAAACAAGTGGTTTGGTGGATGTAGGACGTGTGCTATAACAACTGCATGTCCCATTGTGCTAAGATGTCTAAAGGCAAATGAATTCATTTCATGACTTAGCCCGTGTCATCACTATGTCATGAGATCGTAAACAGACATGGTATGTTAGTATGCCGACTTCAATCATCGAGGATTGACATCGAGCTGCCTATACACAGTGTGCACTGGATGCACCATTACCTTTCGGAGGTTATGTGCATCGTTAGTCATGGCCGATGCAAATATTGGTCCATGTTTGAACATGTCAAGGATGGCATCCTTGAATGAATCCTCAATGGCGAGACCATTGACATCATATCACTCGGTGAGTGATGGATACAAATTGTGGTAAATGACTGGTACCAACGATGAAAAGGTGCGTGTGTCAACCCTGTTTAGAAGAAAAGGATTATTGTGAATGGGGTTGTAAATGTGCCGGAGAGGGGCAGAGACTCTTTGATGGGTCCTGACCAATTTCAAATGCCTCAACTCTGTGGTCGAAGAATTTAAGAGTTATCATCTAGCGTATGGCGACATCGACCGAATGTTGAAAGTGAAGAAATTTGAAGGTGACACATTCAGTATATCTTAACTCGACGAGTGAACATGTCAAGGACATTGATAGACCAAAAGATGTGAACCGATGTCAGTGACATGAGTTCATCCATAGTTTGGTAAAAATCCATTTCAGAGAAACGAGCAACACTCATTTTCTACTAATGGTGCTTTGGAGTACTATGCTGATCTCATAGATTTCTACAAACCAACTACAACATATTTGGGATCATGGCAAGGTCTAAGTTTTGCGTTCATATCTTATGATCGTGAAGAAGATTTATATGCCAACATCTTTAAGCTAACAGTGTGTTAGCTCTTACATCTTGGTGGTTTGACCGACCATATAATGAGTCATAATGAACACTTGGGTAAAACAATAGCTAGTGTGTCATAACCAGATGTTGATGTGAAAGGACTCTGCAATATGCACCTTGAGAAACGATGTTTCTCATTATATTCTTTCAATTTTTGAGAAACTCCTCAAAGTTGATGGCATCGTGACACGGTGTACTATTCGTGTATGTCACTCTCTTCTAACATCATGCACATGGATTCCGATCATGCCAAATACATGCTATAGCACCGCCCGTGCAATATTGATATGCAATACAAATCCAATATATACCCCACTTAACTTGGATTTCAATGTTAACCTTTTGTGTGTGTGAAATCCGACAGAAATGGTGGTTCGTTGAATTTAAAAAATTTGCATAATAAATTTCAGAACTTTGTTCGGTGAAATCATGGGTGAACTTCACTTTTTGTTGTTTTAGAATTCCATGGAGTGTGTCTTCGTTGCCTATGTTTTTACACCACACGTATCACCTGTTTGGCTCCCATACGTGCAAATTTCGCAACGTGTGGTGAACACTGCTGACCGCTGAGGGTGAGGTTGACGCGTAGCTGTGGCGTGCATAGAGTAGCCAACACATGCGTCGGACGGGCCGCTAGTATGTTAGGGTCGTCGAAGCTGGCGCCGAGCCTATACTGCCGAGCCTACGATGGAGGGCAACACTTTTGTTGAAGTTTTTGAATGGAAGTGTGGGCTCCGTCGACTCGACGAAAGAGATATTGAAAAAATTATGCAACTGCTCAGTCGATGAAATCCAAGTTAAGTAGGGTAATGTATTGGAACAAAACCAATGTTTGAGAGAGATCATAATGACTTCATTGTAGTCAAACCATGCTTCACCGACCCCAAAGGTCATGGTGAAGTGGCTCAAGTAATTTGGTTTTGGGGATGGTTCAATTGAAGAACATTGCCAAATGCAAGTAAAATACAAATTTGGATGTCTCTGTGGCGGTATCCACAATGGTGGTTGTTTTTCGGATGTCTTTAATGAGGGTGATCCCGTCCACAAGTGCCTCGGGCGAGGCATATGGAAAATTCTCTATTGAGTGGAAGTACCGAATATACATATTAGAAGATGTTGAAACAACACGCATTGTTGCAACTTGGCAAACATACTCCATTGGCGGGCTCCCAAATAGAACCCTTGGACACGGCAAACACAACATGATTGTGGAAATGGTTGTTCCAGGATCACCGGATGTGATTTGAAAGTGTTGATCACGATCACATGAAACTGACACCCATAATGTGTTTCTTCAACTTATACCGTAATGATTGTGATCACGGTACACCCGTTTGGTGAATGACATACGATGAATACTTCAATCGTGGATAGAATGCATGGTGTTTGAGATCGGTTATCTCACCTAACCTAGTTAATAGCAGTGTGCTTTTGACAGGGACGTGAGTGGCAGCCTACATTACCCATTTCAGATAAAACTGAGGAGATGATGGTTGAAACCAAGATCATCTAGGTCGGAGCATTGTCGTGTCAAATGATGGACGTTGACAACAATTGCGTATGTCATGTGACCAATGCCGCCTCCTTCAAAGATGAGTGCATTATTTGAACAAAAAAACAGTTGTGCTCAGCAACCATGTCTTAGGATTTCGGTAGCCCCCAACCCTAAGAAAAAGATAGCATGAGAGTTTCATGGGCTTGGTGGAGCTTGGTTGAGTTCAGCCAACCAAGCCACAGGTGTTGAAAGAGGTCTAGTAGACCTATGCGTGGTCATGAACACGTGGTTGTAAACCGAGAGGACTGATGTCCGGGCCTTGGATGGCACGTTTTGAAAATGTTGCGGGGAGGTACCACCTTGGCAACAACCCCTTGGAAGAGGTCATGTCCGAACGACATGGGAAATGTTGTGTGGACCTGGACAGTTTTTGCGAGGATGCCCGGTTAATTGGTCGTAGGGACGCTCCTTGCAAAGGGAGAGGAGGAGTCACCACAACAGCTTGCTCAACACATACCACAAAAAATGTGGAAAAATTCATCCCATGTACTCTCTTTCAAACTGGCAAAACATCTTTTACAATGTACATCCCAAAAGGCATTGATTATGCCATTGATCCACATGTATGACGAGTCTTCAGTGAAGAATCACTAATACTTGTGAAGAAAGTACGAGAATTATACGTGTCGCATCTTGGCAAGAGCAAAGGGATCATAGGATCAACATTGGATATTGTATGTGAATGACCATAGTCACAAAACCACAAGTTTTTGGTTAGTTATGTGTGAAATTGATGCAACGGTGTTGCGGATGACAAGATTTTATGCGATCTTTTTTGCGATTCTTGTTGCATGATTTGCATCGTGAAGTACGCGATGATCAAAATACCGTTAGCAAAGACGAACCAGGATTGTTCGAAGTGAAGGGGGAGAAATCTAGCGTACGAGTCATTTTAGGATTAAAAATGGTGTTCAATCATAGTTTCCGGGTATTGGAGGCTCGAGACTGATGTCTTGACAAGTCTCGTTCCAAAAAACATACCGGTCTAAAGTCTAGTTTGACTGTAGTCCGGATTGGGTCCATAGGCCGGATGTAAGGCAAGAGGAGTGCCGTGATGGAAGATCCATCGTGTCACTCCTTCTCCCCTCTAGTTTTCTTCTAAGTTCCTGTTCCCACGTGGATGTGCCACGTGGAACGATAGGGTCTTAGGATGCATGTTTGTAAGAATTCCCTATGATGACGACGTCCATTTATGGCGCGGTTCGTCTCAGCTAAAATGGTTGAGGCAACCATTTGCTCCTCCCCCTGAGATGACTATTATGAGGACCTAAGTTTTGGTTTCCACACTTAGTTGAAAAACCGCCCATGACTGTTACAGCCGATCATTTGATTGAATGCTGCTTTCGTCGTCATCGGCCTATGTATGCTACCGCGCTGGGATGTCATCGCTAAAAGGGGGGGGAATTGTTACGTCCCTGACGTACACGAGTCCCTAAAACTTGCAAGTGGGAATTTATGTTCTTGCATTCATGGCCCGCTGCACGGTGACTTTGGGATTTTTGTGCCATTCGACCGAGAGCATTATGGCCAATTGCCCCGACTGTTGGCATGGTGTGCCCCTTGCCATGAGTGCCGTTGATCGCACTCCCTAATTTGACCACCCAGGAGTAGTCTAAAACCTAATATAAATATAGATTTGGATTCCTTGTGTTTTTCCATGCGAGATACATCTTTGAATCACTCAATTTGAGTAAGTATGCAGAAAGTTAGCCCTACCCAAAGTTCGGGTGGTACGGCGGATGGAAACTGGTATCCATATGGGGTGACGGGATACTCCACTGTCGGTGGTTCATGTTCAGCTCCAGTTGGCTCCATAGACCCCAAGGCCCTAGAGAAATTGACCAGGGAGGTCCCCTGGACCAAGGCGAGCTGCCCTTTTATTTTTCAAACAAGAAAGGCGCTCCGACGAGCCGTCGTCAACTCGTCTCGGCGAAGGCTCGCGTCGGCGGCGGCCAAAGGCGGCTCCACCAAGGGTTGCTTTTATGGGTGTAGCAGGGGCCCTACTGCTCCGATTTGGGCGTGCTTGGATGCGTTGGAAATCTTAGATCACAGGCTATAATAACATGATAAAAAATAATTATGCTAAGAAAAAAATTGTTTCAATTCAGTTCTACTGAATGCGACGTATTCTGTCTACTCCTATCCATGATCCTTGTGCTCCACACTCTTCACCAAAGGTGTCCATTGGCTGCCCCAAACACTGGTAGCATGCATCAGGAAAATCTAGGCATCCTCAAGGGTGCATCCACATCCACTAGTTCCAACAAAGGATTATGGGACCACGTGCCTAAAAGGACCCTAGCTCTACACGTTTCATGCTGTCGTCGCAAGCCACGGCAACGACCGAGCAAGAGAGCATCTACACTGTCTCAAAGTTTGACGGGAATGGTTTCCGTTTGTGGAGGTGGAAACTTTAAGACTACCTCAATGGCAAAGGCTTGCTTGAGCTGGTCAACGGTAAAGAGACCGTCCCTCCGGATACCGCGACGCTGGAGGAAGTGGACAAGTACAAGAAGCGCAACAAGAAGGAGCCTACTTTGTTGGTGTTAGCGCTAGCTCCAACGCAACGTGTACTGATTCAAGGATGCACGGAGATTGTGGAGGCCTGGAAGAAGGTTTGCACCATCTACCAGTCCACCAACCTTGATAACCGTCTCTTTGTCTTCAAGAGACTTGTCACCCTCGGAGCCAACGAAGGGGACGACATCACGGAGATCCTACAGCAGATTGATTCCCCTAACATCAAGTGCGTAGCCACTGGATGGAAGGTCAACCCTCAGCTGCAAGCCATGATCCTCCTCCTGGCCTTGCAAGACAGTTGGAGTCCCATGATCACCGTCGTAGGCGGCTGGTTCACTGATGAGCTGAAGTATCAGAAGGTGGCTAAGTACGTCCACAGTGAATGGATTTTGCATGGTGGGAGAGAGAGCGAGGCAACGTCAACTTCCGCCTATGCCGTCCGCCCTCAAGGTGGAGGGGGAGGCAAGAAGGGGAAGGGTGCTAAGCAGGGTACCAAGAAAGGTGACGAGAAGGGGGAGTGCTACGTGTGTTGCAAGGAAGGCCACTACGCACGCAATTGTCCCAACAGGAAGTCAGACAGGCCGGGGAAGGCTGGAAAGGACGGCCTTGCAATGATGACAAAGGAGTCCGCCAACTTGACAGATCCGGGAGTGTCCGTGATCGACTCCGGATCGGGCTGTCACACGCAATGCAACCGGACGGCATTCGTCACCTGTAGCACCTCGGAGCGACAAATGACAGTGGCCAACGACAAAATGGAATTGGCTGTCGGTGAAGGCAACGTTCACATCGAGATGAATGTGGACGGGGAGGCTGTCACGAGCACAATTCACGACGCACTCCAAATGCCCAATTTGGGGGTAAATACGCTGTCAGTGAGCCGGCTTACCGACAAGGGGCTCGAGGTGCTATTCAACAAGAAGGAGGCCATCATCTGCAACGAGGGGAACGGTAAGGTGATTGCACGTGGAAAGTAAGAGGACGACTTGTACCTACTACGTGCAGAGATCCTTGGCAGCCGAGCGGGGCCCGACGTCGTCCACTTTGCACAGAATGACGATGGAGACTTGGACCTGTGGTATCGTTGCTTGTGTCACATCGCTACATCAACTGCGAGGGACATGGCAAAGTAGGTGGTGTAGGGTCTTGAGGTCAAGAGCCTTGATGCAGCCAAGAATGCCGTGTGTGAGTCGTGAATGGTTGGCAAGGCAACACGGCAGCCGTTTGATGACATAGGGAGGTTTGCATTGGCAAAGTTGAGGTGGTTCACACTGACTTGTGCGGACCATTTGAGAGCTCCACCGGGGACGCTCACTACCTTGTGACCTTCATTGATGATCACAGCCGTAAGATCTACCTCTATATCATCAAGAGGAAAAGTTATGCTTTGTCATGCATGTAGGAGTTCATGGTGGTAGGGGAGCAACAAACAGGGTTGAAGGTGAAGATGTTCTGGAGTGACAACGGTGGTGAGTATGAGGGCTGCTCGGCGTGGAAGAAAAGAAAGGGGATTGCATGGCAGAAATCTATGCCACAAATTTCACAGTAGAACGGCGTCGCTGAGAGGGAAAACCGCACCATCCTCAACATGGTGCGGTCCATGTTGAGCGATGCCGGCCTCACGCAATAGTAGTGGGGTGAGGCGGCATGGACAGCGGCGTACATCATGAAACTGAGACCGGCAAAGCCGTCAAAAGACGTGGAGTCCAAGGTGTGGAAGACGCCACAAGAGCTGTGGAATGGAAAGAATCCAACTGTGGCTCACCACCGCACATTTGGTTCCGTTGCACATGCTGTTGTGCAGGCACGGGAGGGGCGAGGCAAGCTGGAACCGCGGACTCGCTGATGCATATTTGTCGGGTACAAGAGCAGGAGCAAGGCGTACGGGCTCTTTGACCCACGGAGGCAGAAGATTGTGAAGAGTCATGACATCACGTTCGACGAGGAAAGCCCCTTGGACAGACAAGGCCGTGGGTCTCTCCAAGCGAGAGAAGTGGCTGCCACTCCTTGAGGGGGAGACGCCAGAGGATGTAGAAGAGGGTGACGTCCGAGCGGCTCCAACCGGGGGGAACCATTTGGAGGATGGGGGAGCGGCTGATTTGCATTCAGCCAAGTCAGACAACGATTTTGAAGCGCCGGTAGTAGTGGAACTGAATGAGGAGGCGGGGAGTGAGCTCGCATCTCCACAGTCCCCAAGAGAGGGGGATCAGGCCGGCAGTGCGAGTGCTGCCTCAAGCGGGCAATAGTAGCAGCCACAACAACAACCTCAACATCAGCAGCCTAGGAGAAGCGGACGCGTAAGGAGGATGGCAAAACGGTGTGATGCCACGAAGGGCATCTGGAGTTGGTTTGCTCAAGCGTTCTTTGCGCAAGAGGAGCCTGAGACAATCAAGGAGGTATTGCAGCGGAACGATGGGGCTGAGTGGGAGGGAGCTATAAAACTTGAGCGTTCCTCCCATAAAGAGAATGGCACTTGGCAGCTGATTGACAGGCCGGAGGGCGCGAAAATCATCGGCTCTGAGTGGATCTTCAAGAAGAATCTCACCAAGGGGGGGAACATGGATTAGTACAAGGCGCGGCTGGTTGCGAAGGCGTATGCCCAGTTGAAGGGTGAACACTATGAAGAAACCTTCACACCGGTGGTGAAGTTCACCTCCATCCGCTCCATCCTCTCGGTGTCTACAACGCGCAACTACGAAGTCCACCGAATGGATGTGAAAACCGCATTCTTCAACGTCAACCTGGATAAGGAGGTCCTTATGGAGGTGCCGAAAGGGCTGGGTACGCCATCAGGGAAGGTGAGCCAGCCTTGCAAGGCGCTCTACGGGCTGAAGCAAGCATCACTCATGTGGTACCTGAAAATGGACAGCTTCATGGCCGAGCTTGGCTTCAAGAGCTGCGAAGCGGATCAAAACATGTGCATACAAAAGCTGCTGGGGTTGCACCAGATTGTGGTCCTTTACGTGGATCACCTCATCCTCTTGATGTTGGACATGGAGGAGTTGGTGAACCTGAAGCGACAGCTGGGCGATCTGTTCAAAATGACCAACATGGACGAGCTCGAGTACTACCTAGGCTTCGCCATCAAAAGGGTTTGCAAGGTACGCACACTGGAGATGGGACAGGAAAAGTACGTGCAAGAGGTGCTCCGCCGCTACAACATGGAGGAGTACAACCCCATCGACACACCCATGACCACCACATGTGAGTTGGGCTCGAGCATGGGGCCGAGCACGGATGAGCTGAAAGAGGATATGGCAGGTGTGTCATACCAGTCCGCAGTGGGGAGCATCATGTACACCGTGGTGGCGACGCGGCCCGACTTGGCCTTCGCGGAGGACCAAGTGAGCCGCTATGTTGCTGACCCTGGGCCACTACATTGGCAAGCGGTGAAGCGGACCATCCGTTATCTCAAGGGACAAAACAGTAGCAGCTCGTGTTTGGCGGGGGAGCGCCTGACGACTCCCTTGAGTTGGTCGGCTTCTCTGATGCGGACTTGGCTGGTGATGCGGATGATAGAAAATCAACTTCAGGGTACATGTTTGTACTTGGTGGTGCAGTAGTTTCATGGGCAAGCAGGAAGCAAGACTGTGTGGCATTGTCCAGCAGTGAAGCGGAGTACATAATACTCGTGGAAGTCACCAAGGAGGCGGTGTGGCTGCGGCGGCTGGTAAAGGAGACCAGGGTGCCTCAAAGGAAGTTGAAGGTACTCAATGTGGACAACATGAGTGCCATCAGCCTCACCTACTACCCTGTACTACACAGGAGGACCAAACACATTGAGGTCCGGCATCACTACGTGCGGGACTTGGTGGCAAAGGGAGATGTGGCTATTGTGCATTGTGGCAATAAGCGCATGCTCGCTGACGCCATGACCAAGGCACAGCCCAAGGACAGGCACGACGCAAGCTGCATGGAGCTCGGTCTGCGCTGTGAGGTTTAAAATGCTACAGGTTCCAAGGACAGGGCATCAAGGCTGCAGTGCAAGGGGGAGATTGTTGACATGGTCTGCTCCTTGTCATGAGTGCCGTTGATCGTACTCCCTGGTTTGACCAATAAGGAGTGGTTGAACACCTAATATAACTTTAGAGTTGGATTTCTTCGATTTTTCCATGTGAGATCGAGCTTTGAATCGCTCGATTTGAGTGAGCATGTAGAAAGTTAGCCCTACCCAAAGTTTGGGTGGTGCAGCCGATGGAATCTGGTATCCGTCCGGGGTGACGGGATACTCCACCACCGGTGGTCCATGTTCAGCTCCAATTGGCTCCATAGGCCCCAAGGCCCTAGAGGAAGCAACCAGGGAGGTCCCATGAACTAGGGCAAGCCATCTTTTGACTTGTCAATGAAGAAAGGTGCTCTGACGAGCCGTTTTCGGCTCGTCTCGTCGATTGCTCACGTGGGCATGGTTGCTTTGATGGGTGTAGCGGGGGCCCTACTGCTCCGATTTGGGCGTGCTTGGATGCGTTGGAAATCTTGGATCACATTCTATAAGAATCTGATATAAAATCACTATGCTAAGGAGAAAAAACGTGTTTCAATTCAGGTCTACGGAATGCGACGTGTTCTGCCCACTCCTATCCGTGATCCCTGTACTCCACACTCTTCACCAAAGGTGCCCTTTGGCTCCTCCAAACACTGGTAGCGTACATCAGTAGAAGCTAGGAATTCTTGAGGTTTCATCCACACCCACTAGTGCCAACACCGACCTCCGGTGTTCCGTTCCAGAAGGTTCCAACAACATTGACCAATTCCCAGAATGGTCAACAGAAGTATCGCGAACCATATCGACGTTTCGATATCGTTCGGTCGACCTCTCAACAATGATCTACTTTTATACAGAAGTGTCGCGATATTCTCAAAGCCCCCCGTCTTCTCGGTGGAGCTTCTTGAATGCACCACTCACGGTGCGCCCTCACACGCTTTGCTCGACTTGAACGCCGATGACCTGACTTATGCCTCACTATCTTTCTCGGCATTGTCTACATGTGCTCGACACACTCAACACTTGTCATCAAAGTACACTTTCTTCTTAATACAAATTATCCATTTGTCCCAAATACCGAAATAATCTTTTGTCCCACACTTCATCCTTGTGAACTAATGTTGTTCTATCCTGCGCGACACTCGGGGTGAGCCTCTTGCTTTGGTCGAGCAACTAGGGTGGAAGGAATAGGAAATGTAACAAGAAGCAAATCATTAGGGAACATAAGTTTAAAACTATTTACAAAATAGTGGATTCTTTTGCACGCAAGTGTGCACCGGGGTTACGTAGTTTTAGGGGTGAGCCGTGTTCAAGTTGCATACATGCCTTGGAAAAGAATGAAGCTCGACATGGCCCGCTTCGGCCGGGGAGAATTCGCCGATCGAGTGACGCCGTTGTTCATGATATCCGGAATCTGTTTCGTAAAAAACCCTGGTTTCTTCTTGATGCTTGTTCGTTCCTCTCCTTTTTTGGGGACAGTAATCTGCTATCGCGGGAATAATCGCGCTCAACAAGGACCAGTCTTCCGGATGCAATCAAAATGGGGGCAAAAGGTCCTGGGAAATAGGCGGCCGACTGTCGGAGGACAAAAAATGCCCACCACAAATATACTTGCTCTCTCATAATAGATTGGTCAGCGGATTTTCTGACATCAGCACAGATTATAGCCTACCCACACAATTGCATAGGACCTTTACATAACCCGCAAAGTAGGATGTGGAACGGAAAACCATAGGGATACTTCGTGACCTAAAAAGTTGACATTTTTTAGTGATCCTCCAAAAAAACAACATTTTGGCATGCCCTTTTCAGAACCCTTCTACAATTGCGTTTGGTTCAAGAAACACCGGTGCCCATCGTTTCGCTCAATGGATCAGTGTTGTCCGTAGTCGACAACGAGAAGACGGTGGTGTCCAAAGTAGATAACGGAAAGACGGCGCTGTCCATAGTCGAAAACAAAATGACATCGGTGTCCATGTTTTTCATTGTGTGAGAAAAAATGAAGAAAAAGGAACAACTGTACCCATGCCCTCAAATTCCCACTTCGTAGACTTCAAGGGCAAAGTGGACGGTGCTGACACTGGCCTCGCCGATGTCAGAGCAACCTTCTTGCGAGTTGTAGAGTTCGCAAGTGTGAACTCCAAAACTTGCACGTTCGCGTGCGCTGTATCTCGCAATTTCCCCCCGTAATCCGACAAACCCCCTACTTTAACCGGGGGGGTTGGGTTCTGTTTCTTTACTTGCCCGGGTACCTGCTGGGCCCCGCGGTAGCGGGACCCGGTAGATCCCCCTTCTACTATCAAAGCGTGCGCCACATGTCAAAAATCCCCCCCCCAATATCCTACAACCCCCCTAGTTGAACAAGGGGGTTTGGGTTTTCTTTCTTTACTTGCCAGGATACCTGCCGGGCCCCGCGGTAGCGGGTCCCGGCAGATCCCCTTTCTTTAATCACAGTGT